>CM035110.1:49295969-49395969 GCA_020205505.1 Panax japonicus | reverse complement strand
ACACAATTTTGGGGATGTCGTTACATTTGATACTACTTATTGAACGAACAAGTATTCAATGTCGTTTGTTCCGTTCACGGGGGTAAATAATGATTACCATTCCATCTTGTTTGGTTTTGCAATGATTAAGGATTAAACAGGGGATACTTTTGTATGGGTTTTTCAAACTTTGCTTCAAGCGATGAATAACAAAGCACCGGTTACCATTATAACTGATTAGGATAAAGTTATGAGCAATGTGATTGCTAGGGTTCTTGATGAGAGGGTTTTATACCTATGATTTGGATATCGTTAAGGCTTAATTATTTGTTAACTTTAAGTATTTTTAGTGTCATTTTACTTGTTTCTGTGTTTGTGTTGTAGGAAACGGCTTCAAAAGGTCGAAACATGAAAAATAAAGCTTAGTGACATTTTTGTAATTTTTGGAGTAGAAAGCCCACTGGGGCGGGTGTTTCCTAGTGTAAAAATCCCGTCGGGTCTGGCTTGTCAGGAAGAAAAAGAGTTTTCAAAAGTTGAGTTCAAGGAAGATTGGTTTGAGCTGTTTGTTCAAGGACTTTAAGGAGGGCTAAAAGACATATGAAGAGGCATATAAAAGGAGGAGAATCACAAGGATTAAGGGAGAGGATTCTATTAGATTAGATTTTAATTAGATTAAGATAAAACCCTAGTTTTTCTTAGATTTTGAGATTAAAGCAACTTGGAGACCATTGAAGATCAAGAGCAGGAGCAAGAGGGAGCATGAGATTTGCTGACAATAGATTTTATTCTTTCCTCTACTCTTATTTTTGTCTTTTAATATTTATTCAATTGTGGATTCTTGGTCTTAATTCAATAATCATGAACTAAATTCTTGTTTGAGATTATAATGGAGCTTATTGCATAATTTATTTTTAGTATGCTTCTTTGTTAATTATTGTTGATTATTCTTGGATTGTCTATTATGGTTTAATTGCCTAGCTAACAATTACCGTGATAATCTATATGAACTCGAGAGATGGATTATAGATTTAGATCTGATCATAATAACATGTGATTGTGTTTTTTGTATGGCATTTGAATTCATAATTTATGTTTAGGATAGAGATATACCTATACATCACATGTAATCTAATAGAGAACTTGTGCTTTAAATCCTCTTTAATTGTAATTCATATAGAGATATAGTGAATTAGTTAATTAGGGTGTTCTTCTTAATTCTATCGAATGTGGATTTAAGTTGATTTTAGTATAATGCATTGAGAGATGGTTATATTTATTTATGTGTTCTTGATTAACAATTCAGAATAGTGAGCATAATTGATAAGAAGTGTATTAATTTAAGCGAAATAATAAGTGAAGTTGCGAGCTTAAATCTTCATAATCTAATTTTTAACTAGTGGTAATTAGAATTAGTTTAATTAAATAATTTAATTCATAACCTTAAATTGATTGTTTAAATAAAATTAGTTTGGTTAAGAGTTAGTATTTGGTAATTTGTATTAATAATTCCTCATGAGAACGACACTCTACTTACACTTTATTACTTGTTGACCACGTATATTTGCGTGCTGTGCGTAACTAGATTTTACGCAACAGTTCTTCCTGAAACACATTGTCGGGAAAAATTTCTTTTTTTGGAATTCCTCTGTTAGTCTTTCTTACCCTTTATGTGTTCTATGTCTTGAATTTTATTTTGAAAGGGGAGTTTGAAAAAAGAGTCTGACATAAAATGTCGATGATTTTAAAAATTCAGAGTTGCCAGTTGGTAGTAGTGAAATGGTTGTACCAACTCAATCGAAATTTTGAAAAAATTTGGAAAAAGGCCCAATTATTGGACTCTGTTTAACAAGCCTTTGAAACTGAGATTCATAGAGTTCTGGGGCTTGATTAAGCGTGGGGAATGTGTGAGGCACCTCCGACTTCCGTGAAAATACAGTTATCGCGTCTTTTTAATTTCCTAATTATTTGAATTGTGTGTGTGTGTGTGTGTTAATTAGGCCTAAGTGAATTATTTGGAAGTAATGCCTTGTTTGCACTTATATACAAAGGGTTTGATTTGTATAAAAGTTCAATTTTAAGCAAAATATACAAAAATTATGTTTAAAAACATGTTTTCAAACCCTTATGCTCGCATAGTAATTGAGGCCTTTGATACTTCCATTTTATTCCATATTCGGCTTGTTTTGATTTTATTCTCGAGATGCGAAGCATCTTCGAAAAAATAATATACACATAAGTGTCGGGCTCTTTATGGGCATGAAAGCCATTGAAGTGACCCGAGCACCACAAATATTATTTGCAAGCTAGCTGTACAATTGAAAAGGGTCCATCATGGGAGCTAGATCTAGATCCGTCAGCTGGATCTTAGATCTCGTGGCTCCTAGGCTCGTATAATATCATATGAATAGCCTACATAACAAGGATACTAAAATAAAATAGATATTTAATCTAAACGACGCAAAATAAAGGATTCATCAGCTAAATCCATGCCTACGCGTAGTCAGGCTTCCCGTTCCCACTAGATACAGATCTAGGGTCACATGGTTGCTTAATATTTACAAAAATAAAAAGAAAACTAGATTTAAATAAATCTTAACCATTCTAGTTTTAAAACTTTTGAACCGATTAAAAGTTAGATATGGATGGATTTAGATAAATCTAGTCCACAGATTCAAATATTACAGATTTACATTGAATAAACAGTTAAAACAAATATTTAATCACATTAAACAGTTAACATATATATATATTAAAGAAAGAGAAAGCTTCAAATATAAAAAAATCTTACAGTGTGCTGCAAGGAAGGCTTCAGACTACTTTTGGAGCTTGAAAACTTAGTTTCCACCAATTAAAATTTGATATGTTGTAGTATATATGTATACAAGTGTTTAGAAAGAAGAATATTGAAGTTTAGAAAGAAGTTTTGAACCTTCATAACTTTTAATCTAGGAATCCGATGGAGGCAGGTTATACCTTTCTAGAATGCCCTTGACTAAAGTTACATAATGACATGGGATTTGACATTTTCCGAATCCGAAAAGATGGGTCCATGACTAGATCTTCAAGTCTTCGCAGTCCATCTGTTGAGTTGTCTTGTGCTGTTTTCACTCAGGATTGATGTTATGGTTCTGCATGACTTCTTTTGCAGTGATTTTTGGCTGAATTAATGTTGATTTGATAAGATTGCTATTTTGCCTCTCTTGGGTTGGTTCCGAGTTTAATACAGTTGTAGCTGTCTTTTCTCAAGGTTGTCTCTGAGGTTGGTTTGATGTTTCCCAGAGTTGTTGTCGGGGTTTTGACATGATCTCCCGGGGTTGTCACCGGGGTTGGATTTGATCTCCCGGGGTTATCTCCGGGGTTTGGATTTGATCTTCTGGGTTGTCTCAGGGGTTTGGTTTGATTTCCCGGTGTTGTCTTCGGGGTTGATTTGATCTCCTGGGGTTGTCACCGGAGTTAGATTTGATCTCCCGGGGTTGTCTCCATGATTGGATTTGATTTGATCTCCTGGGGTTATCTCCGGGGTTTGACTTTAATGATTTTGACTTCTAGGATTGTCTCTGGAAGATGAAATGATTTTGCCCTCCTGCAATGTAATGGCATGAACATGATAAAGATTACTAGACACTTGAAATATGACAAGACTAAATAATGCCATGAAATGCAGTATGATATGATGTTATGAATGTTGAATATTTTTGGTTGGAATTATTTCCAACGGTACTCTATCACTGACTACTCCTGCCATTTCTATTTAGGATTGTTGGGTAAAATCTAATTACGCACAACACGTAAGTATACGTGGTCAACAAGTAATAAAGTGAAAGTAGAGTATCGTTCCCACGAGGAATTATTAATATAAATTACCAAATACTAACTCTTAATCAAACTAATTTTATTTAAGCAAACAATTTAGGATTATAAATTAAATTATCTAATTACACTATTTCTAATTACCACTAATTAAAAATCAGATTATGAAGATTTAAGATCAAAACTTCACTTATTGCTTCATTTAAGTTAACACACTTTTCATCAATTATTCTCTATCCTGAATTGTTAATCAAGAACACTAAAGCAGATAAAACCATCTCTCGATGCATAATACCCATACCCACTTAAATCCATAGATGATAGAATTAAGCAAGACACCCTAATTAACTAATCCACTATATCTCTATGTGAATTACAATTAAAAAGGATTTAAAGCACAAGTTCTCTATAAGATTACATATGGCGTAGAAGCATATCTCTATCCTAAACACGAATCATGAATTCCATCTATGCAGAAATCACAAACATATGCTATCATGATTAGATCTAAATCTAAACTTCATCTCTCGAATTCATATAGTTTATCACGTTAATTGTTAGCTAGGCAGTTAAGTAATTAAGTCCAAATCACAATAGACAATCCTCACGATAGAACATAATAATTGATAGCGAAGCATATTAAAATAAACTACACAATAAGATCCATTGTAATCTCAAACAAAGAATTTGTTCATTGAATTAAAACTAAGAATCCACACTTAAAATAACATTAAAAGATAAAAATAAGAGTAGAGTAAAGAATAAATCTGTTGTCAGTAAATCTCTATCTTCCTCAAGCTCCTGCTCTTGATCTTCAATGGTCTCCAAGTTTCTTCCATCTCCAAAACTCATAATAATTAAGGTTGTTTCCTAATCTACTCTAATATAATATAATGGAATTCTTCCTCTCTAATCCTTGCAATTCTCCTCCTTTTATAAGCCTCTTTATATGTCTTTAAGTCCTTGAATCAACCAGCTCGAACCAATCCTTCTTGGACTCAAATTCTGACAAAAATACTCTTTCTGCGCGTACCCAAGGCCCGACTTGCTTGTTGCCTTCATAATAGCAAGCCCCGGCTAGCTTGTTTCCTTCATAATAGCAAGCCCCGACTTTCTATGCTAATGTTATTGAACTCAGGACCCCAAGCCCTGGCTTGGGTATAAGGCTTAAAAGAGCAAGCCTTGACTTGGGTATACGTTGTTAGTTATTTTTCTGCTGCAGTGTCCTCTGGTAAAATAGCCATAACTTTTGATCCTGGAAGATTTACGAAGCCTGACACCTATCAAATCAAAGCTATCGACGAGCTATACAACTTTCATTATTTGAGAATTGATAAATAACGAACGGATGAAGGTCAAAATTGGACTGGAAGTGACTGCTATGAAAATGGCCACCCAAAATAACAAAGTTCAAATTCTGTTTGTACAAATGTCATAACTCTTGCATCCGAACTCTGATTGGAATGATTCAAGATGTTCCGAAAAGCTAAGAAGAAGCTCTACAATATAGTCTAAGTTCCAAGCCAAGAACATGAAATGAACATGAAAGCCCAAACGATGTTTGGATTTTTTTTCTTTGCATTTTCATACCAATAATCACTCACACAGCTCCCAAGCATATAATCTACAAAATGAACACAAAATGCATGAAAAGTAACTAAGAAACATGAGTTTAAGCAAATAATTCAAGTAATAGATACTGGATAAGTAGGTATAAAACCTACTTATCAGGGATGGAGTTGTCAATGATGGTCTCCACTAAACTACCTTGATGTCTACTCGAATGGTAGTTTACAAAGCTTTCATCACCAGATCTTTCCCGATTCTACATTGGGGTTGTCGCCAACGACTTGAAATATCCATCAGTATTGTTGAGACTGATTCGACGAAAAGTTGTAGAGATGTTTTCAAGATCCCTACTGTGGAAGTTTTTCTATGGCTGAGACCATTGGCTTCTGACATTGAGGTCGTCACCAACTTTCTTTGTCTTTAGACGTGCTTTTTAACTTTAATTCCGCTGGAGATGTTCCTCTTTTTTATGAGTGACTTACTGGGGATTATTGATGTTTATCCTGATGATAACTTGCCTTGGTTGCCATCATTGGATTCTTCCTACCGTTATGCTGGGATTATCACCATCGCCCCGACTTTCTATCAGGTTGATGCCGATAGCTCCAATGGAGATACAATTTTTACTACATGCTTTCACCGAATCCTCACAATACCTACTCGAACGGTAGTTTTTTAAAGGTTGACCATCACCGAATTTATCTGATTCCTACTTGAACAGTAGTTTACAACGGTCTGAAAATCATCGAACCTTTGTGGTGCCTTGGTTGGGGATTTATATAACAGATTCCATCATCAGTCCTCCCCGAGGAAGATAGTTTTCCACGGTTTCCATCATCAGGTCTTTCTTGATGCTACGCTGGAGTTGTCGCCAACGGTTTGTACTTTCAATCATTCTGACCTTCGTTGAAGTAATTTTCAACGACTTACATCACCAGAACTTTCCCGATGCTACGCTGTAGTTGTCGCTAACGGTTTCCAGTGTCAATGTAACACCCATAAGTCCGAGTTTCCTAACCTCGAATTCGGTGTTCACGATACTCAATAACAAACATACTTTCTAACTAATGCGGAAGAATAAACATACATTGTTTATCATAATATTAATAAATTATTACAATCATACTCCCTAGGTTATTTAACCTTAACTTAAATCGTACTCTTAGTACTATAAAGAGTTTACATAACCAAATAGCTTTTAAAATAAACTAGTACATAAGCCTTCTCAAACATTTACTCTTGAACCTTCCCTTTTCCTTTGTCCCCTTTGGACGTTTTTGCCTTAGCTGAAATAAATGTCATGATATAGCAAGGGTAAATAACTAATTTGCTTAGCAAGTTTATACACAAGGGAGATATATCATGATCAGAAAGAAGTTTCTCTTTTAATGTTCAACAACAATATAAAATTGCGAAGGAACATGAATTAATAGTCAACAGTTGAATATTCAAATAATTGAATAACAGGTACTAAGTGGTTTGAAATAACCATGAACATTTGCCAAGGTTCTCAACATTTAAACTAGACCTTTTAATAAGCTTTGGTAATCAAGGGGATCAACTTTTCATACCCCGTGATTTATGCATAAACACTTAATAATCTAGCATTGATATCGTGCTTTAATCAAATTCGTCCTTTTCTCAGCCAAGAGTTCTTACCATATCAATTTAATAAGAACAACTTTTAAAACACATTTGATTTAACAAATTTAGACATGCATGATCTAGTTGATACAGTTAACATAGATCTATCTCATAAACAGTTTATGAATGAAACTTTAATTTAATTCACAGTTCAATAATAATAGAATAGGAATTCAATTGCACAAGGTGCAAATGTCAATAATCAGTATAGATGTGAATAATCAACAATAATTATTCACTAACATGCTTCGAAAATAATAACTCGAGTTTGAGTTAGGGAACTTGTCTCGTTTGTAGGCTACTACTACATAATTAAATTCTATCCGCTAGGCAGTTTAATTATCTTCCTTTGAGAGACCTATAGTTAATCTTTCAATTAGCCATAACATAACATTACATTACATTATGTAATCACATAGATATTACATATTACATTTAGTTCTTAGAAATATTATCATGCCTCGATAATATTACTATTAAATAACAACTACCTTTAATTCACTTAATATTATTAATCTTGATAATATTTAATTCACCTCTTATTATTATTAGTCCACTAATAACACTTTTATCCGCTTACTAATATTATTAACATCTTAATAATATTTTAATACTTTACTAATATTATTAATCCTCTTAATAATATTTTAATCATGCATTAATATTATTACTTTAGTAATACTTTACTTATTCTTTAGTATTATTAATCAATTAATAATACTTTATTCAGATACTAATATTATTAACCTTTTAATAATATTTTATTCATTTACTAATATTATTAATCATTTAATAATATTTTATTCATTTATTAATGTTATTATATTTTAATAACATTTAATTTTGAATATTATTAATTATTTAATAATATTTTAATCATATAATAATACTTTAATCTAATATTATTAATCTTTTAATAGTATTTTAATCTAATATTATTAATCTTTTAATAATAATTTAATAATTTATTAGGTCAATAAACAATTTATTCTAATTGTTCACCCTTTATTCAACCACTTGTTTAATACACATAAAATGTCATATGATGAGTGAGTTTTATACACATGAATTGGATACATTTAAGCTTAATTTATTGTTGTTCTCAAGTCTTTTAGGATGTTTTTATGTGTTTGTGTCTATTCATGCATGTTTTATATTGTTTTGTAGGAATTGGGATAAAAGTTACTTGGATCGATGTTTGGGGTGGCTAGATTCGCGTTTTCGGCTTGCTATTTACACAACAGTCACTTCAGAGCCAATTTGACTATAGCTCCGGATATTATTTCACGAAACTTCAAGAATGAAAGTTGTAGATCTACTTTTCCTCTTTCCAGAACATCTTGAATCATCTAAATCGGAGTTCGGACGAAGAAGTTATGGCCATTTTCCCAAAGGACGTCGGAGCAGAAAAAGTTGGAAAAAGGAGCAAGCGCCTAGGCGCTCCATACAAGCCTAGACCAAGCGCCTAGGCGCTTGAAATTGCTCTATGATGAGCGCCTAGGCGCTCTAGTGCGTAGAAAGTTGCGTTTTTATGCTGTCAAGTGGGTTTTTGAAGCCAAAGAGGAGTCTGAATGAGGGCTGAGACCAATACAAATAGGAGAGGACTCTACAAAAGCAAGAAGGAACGATTTTTGCAAGCAATCAATCAAGTTTTCAAGAGATTTGCAGAGAGAACAAGGAAGAAAAACACGAAGGAGAACTGCAAAGGGCTAAAGATCTAAGAGAGAGTTTAAGAGCAAATTCAGAGTTTCTTCTTCTCTTCTTTAGTTTTATCTTTTGTAACTATCTGGGATGTTTGGTTTATTAACTTGGATGATGTTTTTCTTTATTACTATCATGAACTAAATTTTAATTAAGATTGCAACAGAACTTGGTATGTAGTTTAAATTGCAAGCTTCCCATTGATTGAAAGTTGGTTTTTATTGAATTGTTTATTATATCTTATGCTTATTGATTAATTGTTTGGCCAACAATTACTGTGATAATCTATATAAAATTGGAAGATGGAGCATAGATTGAGATCTGGATATGATAACATCTGTTCATATAATCTGAATAGGGTTAATATGATTAGCGTGTAGGATAGGAATATACCTATGTGTCTTTTGTATCCATTGAAAGAATTTGTGCGTAAACCCTAATTAACTTGATTCACATAGGAATATAGTGAGTTGATTAACTGGGGTGTTCCTTGTAATTCTGCATCTTAAAGATTGGATTTAGGAGGATTTGTTCATGTGTCTTTGGAAGAAGTGCGTGAATATTTATAAAGTATTCTTGGATAACAATTCATATTAATTGATTTATTTTAAATGGGAAGTAAGTTAGTTTAAATGAAATACCAAGGGAAGTTGTAATCTTAACCTGTTAAATCTGCAGTTTTTCTTGTGAAATTTTAATTTTAATTATTAGTTTGTTAAGTTTAATTTTCAAATCATAAACAAAATTTTCTTAGTTTAAAATAGGATTAATTGCATTAGAATTAGTAATTGATAAATATTAGTCTATTTCCTCGTGGGAACGATATCCTTGCTTGCTGAATATTACAATTGAACGCGTATACTTGCGTGGTAAAGTGCTATTAAAAAATTAGGCAACAAGTTTTTGGCGCCGCTGCCGGGGAATTAGTTTAATACAGTTTTACCAATATTAGCTTCAATCAAATTAGTCTTAATTTAAACATTTTTATTTTTATTTTTAATTCTCTTCCTATATTTCTCTCTTTTCAGGTACCATGGATGACTTTGCGTATAAATGGCCATACACGAACATGACTCAACCAAAAGAAAAGGAGATTGACAGACTCGCGACAATTTCCGCGATGTCAGCACAAATTAAAGAACTTTCGAGGGAGTTGGTCGTTATCGCAGCCCAACAGAGTCAAAGGATGGCAATCATGTGTGACTATTGTGCTGGCAACCATCCGAGTCATCAATGCACCGTTAGTTTTGGGCGGCGAAAACAAGGTGGTGTATACCTCAACCAGTATGCATATGATAATTACCATCAAGTTTGGGGGTATCACCCGGATTCTTCATGGAGCTACAACTATCAGGACTAATACTCTGCTCCAAATCCAACATATCCATCAAATTTCTCAAATCCACCTCCAATGCAACAAGAAGACAATTCAGATTTCAAGGAATTCATGTTAAGGATTATAGCAGAAAAAGAAGAGATGATAATGAGTCAGGAGTTATCAACCCAAAATTTTAATAATCGAATGGAACAACTCCTCACTACCTCAACCAATGGTCCTCAATACATGGCTTCCGAGACTGAAACAGAAAATTCAAGGTTGGAGGAATTGGTGTCCAAGTTCATAGCATCAAATGAGGAGAGAATGAGTAATCAAGCGAGGTCAATTCAAAATCTTGCAGATCAGATAGAGCAAATGACCGAAGCCGTAAGCAACCTTCCTCCAAACACTTGGCTTTATGACATGGATGACGAAATTGACGGAGAACCCGAACCAAATCTGCAACTGGATGAGCCACAAGGTATAGGAAGTGTGGAGACAATTGGGGATAATGAAATAGAGGTCCACAAAGATCTAAATGGGTCTCCACCAAAGTTCAACGATCTGGTTAGATTTGCAAAACCGTGCCCGCTTGGTAGTCATGTCGTCGGCGAAGATCTTATTGACATAAGAGTGAGTACAATTTTGAATCCATGGTGGGACGAGAAAGAGAAGATAGACGAAGAGCACATTGTGTGTGACAAGCTTCAATGCCCCAAAGTGATCACATACACAATGAAGAAAACACCTAGCTGTGGGACGTTCTTGATTGAGATCTTACCAAATCAGAGCATGCTAGGTGACTTTGATGCATTGGCCATCGTAAATGGGAACCTACCAAAAGCTATATTATTTCCGATGGATGGAGGGTTCCTCAACTTTCGAAGAGGAATTGGATAGCATTGACCAGAAAAAGTCAGGCTGAAAAACTATAAAACAAGCGCTTATTGGGAGGCAACCCAAGTTTAATTTTTATTTTTAGTTTTTATTAAGTTTTATATTAGTAGTTTTGAATTTGCATTTATTTAGGATTTAATAAAATTGCTTCTATCATGGTTTTACAGGTTATTCAAGTCAAATTCAAGTGTGGTGCCCAATTTGTTCCATGTGCTTAGCCTTTTCTCCAAACTTAGCGGGCAAGGAGGACGATTGCTATATTTTCAGGGAAGTCCTCTGCTTTAATTTTTTCTATTTCAGTCATTGAGGACAATGTCTAGTTTAAGTTTGGGGGTGTAATTGTCCAGCTCCAGTTCATGCATGTAGTATTCATCTAGTGCATTCATATAGAATTTAGTTGATAGTTTTTCATGTAGTTTGCATTCATTAAAAAAAAAAATATTTAGTATTTGCATGTTTCCAGCCGTTAGATAGTTTAAGTCTGTTTTGGCCAGTGATGAGATTGGAATTGAGTAGACAAGTATATTATTGTCTGTTAAGACTTTGATGTGATTTCTTGTCATGATTTGAATCTTTACCTGTTTGAAACTGATATAATAAGGATAGCACAGTAAAAATAACTATGTTGACTGATTGACTTTAAATTGACACATAATGGACTTCTAAAGGATAATGCTAGTTTGAATGAATGAAAGACATGAATAGGCGAAGATGACTGAATTTAGATAAAAACTTAAGTTTGGGGGAAAAATTTGGGATATATAAGCTTAAAAAAAAAAGAGAAAAAAAAAATAATACCTTGGCTAGTTTTGTTTCGGGGCCTTTGTTACTTGAGCAAGTACGCCCGAAGGGGTATCTTAAAACCTAGCGCCCTAAGGTCTTATATGGTCTGGGAGTCGTTGGTCGAAAGCTCGCTAAGGGGTGACACTGTTAGCCTAATGGAATGAGACATTGCACAGTCAAAATAAAAAAAAAAAAAGAAAAAAGAAATAAAAAATAAAAAAAAAAGAAATATAACAAAACGGGAAAAGAGCAAAAAGCCCCCGTGATGAAAAGTAAAGCATAAGTATCCCGGATTGGACTCTTGAACTTGGTGGATGTTTGACTTTAGTTGTATCTAGCTTGTTCGTGAATTTTGTGAATTTGCACTGTATGATGCCTTCGAAGATATCTATTATGTCTTAAATTTGACTTTATATCAGTTAACATTGTTGTGGAGCACACACGCACTATATCAGTGATAACAGTCTAAGATTTGATGATTGATTGAGAAATTACTGATTTGTTTAAATATGATGTATTTTCATGTTTACTTGATTTCTTTAAGGCCGGTTGAATAGACTTGTTTCTGTCATTACTGTTGGATTCGTAGGCATATAGATTAGTTTCATTACATTGCATTGCATAACATTTTTGTGTTTTTGCTTGAGGACAAGCAAAGGTTTAAGTTTGGGGGTATTTGATGAGTGAGTTTTATACACATGAATTGGATACATTTAAGCTTAATTTATTGTTGTTCTCAAGTCTTTTAGGATGTTTTTATGTGTTTGTGTCTATTCATGCATGTTTTATATTGTTTTGTAGGAATTGGGATAAAAGTTACTTGGATCGATGTTTGGGGTGGCTAGATTCGCGTTTTCGGCTTGCTATTTACACAACAGTCACTTCAGAGCCAATTTGACTATAGTTCCGGATATTATTTCACGAAACTTCAAGAATGAAAGTTGTAGATCTACTTTTCCTCTTTCCAGAACATCTTGAATCATCTAAATCGGAGTTCGGACGAAGAAGTTATGGCCATTTTCCTAAAGGACGTCGGAGCAGAAAAAGTTGGAAAAAGGAGCAAGCGCCTAGGCGCTCCATACAAGCCTAGACCAAGCGCCTAGGCGCTCCAAGTCAGAAACATAATGCAGCCCAAGCGCCTAGGCGCTTGAAATTGCCCTATGATGAGCGCCTAGGCGCTCTAGTGCGTAGAAAGTTGCGTTTTTATGCTGTCAAGTGGGTTTTTGAAGCCAAAGAGGAGTCTGAATGAGGGCTGAGACCAATACAAATAGGAGAGGACTCTACAAAAGCAAGAAGGAACGATTTTTGCAAGCAATCAATCAAGTTTTCAAGAGATTTGCAGAGAGAACAAGGAAGAAAAACACGAAGGAGAACTGCAAAGGGCTAAAGATCTAAGAGAGAGTTTAAGAGCAAATTCAGAGTTTCTTCTTCTCTTCTTTAGTTTTATCTTTTGTAACTATCTGGGATGTTTGGTTTATTAACTTGGATGATGTTTTTCTTTATTACTATCATGAACTAAATTTTAATTAAGATTGCAACAGAACTTGGTATGTAGTTTAAATTGCAAGCTTCCCATTGATTGAAAGTTGGTTTTTATTGAATTGTTTATTACATCTTATGCTTATTGATTAATTGTTTGGCCAACAATTACTGTGATAATCTATATAAAATTGGAAGATGGAGCATAGATTGAGATCTGGATATGATAACATCTGTTCATATAATCTGAATAGGGTTAATATGATTAGCGTGTAGGATAGGAATATACCTATGTGTCTTTTGTATCCATTGAAAGAATTTGTGCGTAAACCCTAATTAACTTGATTCACATAGGAATATAGTGAGTTGATTAACTGGGGTGTTCCTTGTAATTCTGCATCTTAAAGATTGGATTTAGGAGGATTTGTTCATGTGTCTTTGGAAGAAGTGCGTGAATATTTATAAAGCATTCTTGGATAACAATTCATATTAATTGATTTATTTTAAATGGGAAGTAAGTTAGTTTAAATGAAATACCAAGGGAAGTTATAATCTTAACCTGTTAAATCTGCAGTTTTTCTTGTGAAATTTTAATTTTAATTATTAGTTTGTTAAGTTTAATTTTCAAATCATAAACAAAATTTTCTTAGTTTAAAATAGGATTAATTGCATTAGAATTAGTAATTGATAAATATTAGTCTATTTCCTCGTGGGAACGATATCCTTGCTTGCTGAATATTACAATTGAACGCGTATACTTGCGTGGTAAAGTGCTATTAAAAAATTAGGCAACATCATAAATAATACTTCTTATTATGAATTACCAAAATACCCTCAAATAGTTAGAATATTATATATTAGGATTATCCAAGTATTAAAATCACATTTTCCCTATTTATGACATCATTTAACTATTTATTTCCTTTTATTTATAACTTCATCATTTTTAGGAAAAATACTAAACTGATTCCAAAAATTCTTCTTAACTAGATTTGGACAGTGCATGACCCAATAATGATTCCAAAATTTTCCTAGAATTTTAGAACTTGTTTTACTATTTTTAAAGTGCCTAAAACACTCGGATCATGTTATATTTTTAATAAATTGAGTTTTGCCCAGAAAATTCTGAACTTTTCAGGGGATACTGTCATAACATATGTACACATACTATATAAATTTTAGATTTTTCCAAGGTATACATAGTGAGGAATCCGGGTAAGAATATTTAGTAGTCCTTCACGGTAAAGCCATTACACACAAACTATACATCAAAATGTGTCCGTTCTTTTTTCTACATGTAGATAAATTCTTAAGGTACCTCTGTGATTTTTCCCGAATTTTTAAAAGATTTAGAATTGGCCGAAACAACCTTAGGAAAAATGGGGGCAGTAGACTTTTAGGGTTTTAAAGCCCTATGTTTTATACATAGACTGTTTTGGGAAAATAGTCCCTAAGGCTTTAAAAATTGTTGGATTTGTGTTCTGCCACTTGAGTTTAATAGCTAACTCATTTAACTATCACCCCCTTTTAATGGATCACAAATCTAAGTTGTAAAACTTGAGTTACACAATATTTAGTGGAAGGAAAACTAGGGTTTCAACCCTAGAAGAACATATGCTCATTTTCTTCCTCTAAACCTTTGATATAACACTCAAGATATTTAGTTCCATACATGATGATATGTAGAACTAGGGTATCTTGGGTATTAGTTCATAACTGTAACACCCCTAAATCTGGGTGCTTCATTCCCCTAAGACTTGGTGTTCACTTTCCATGCAATAGTACTTTATACCCAAATATAACAAAATTAAATCAGAAATCCTCCCTATTCAAGGGTTACATCATTAAATCCAAAAATATCCCAGGTTGTCTAACCTTAAACATCAATCAAGTGCGGAAATAAAATAATTACATCACATCATTAAATATAAAGTCTATTAACGTAAAAGTACTTAAATTACAAGTCTTCATCACTTGTACATTTTCCCTTTCCTTTGCTAGTTGTAGGTTCATCGACCTTCTCAACTTTAGCTGCAATGAGTGTATATATGAAAGAGTGAACAAAATAAATGCTCACTAGATATAGCAATGAATCAATAAGAAATAATAACTGCCAATGAATAGGCTCATCAAAACTGAATAGTACTCTATCAATGATAACCAAAAATTGGAATCAAAACAGGAAGTATATCTGATGGTCATAAGACCACGAACTACGTCCACAGTTACAAGTAATCTTTCTACTTTAACCTTAACAGTTCTACTGTAGGGACTTCACGTACTTATGGGGATCAGTCCTTTGTACCATGTATTGTGCACAAACATCTAAATGCATTGCGTATCCCCTATTACAAGGTTGTTCTTCTCAGTTTTTAGAGTACAAGTTCGCACCAAAGAAAGTTTGGTTTGGATAAGCTTCAAGGGTAATTTAGAGTTTAACGACCACCAACTAAAGGATTAGTTGAATCAACAAAGTTTGATAACACTACAGTTGATCACTAACAACATAATATGAAACAATGAATAATCATAGATGAACTAACTATTTATTAAAATCATGCTTGCAAATAACTAAAACATAAGTATTGAATGAAACAATAAACCTTGCTTGAACAATAATAAGCTAAGGCTATGATCTTATAAAATTAGAAATGAAATTACTGAACATACATTAACTGATAGCAAGCTGAAAACAAAACTTGCTCAACATGGTAATTAACTTGTGCAAAGTAATTTAGAATAAAACAGCTCAATATTAGAGACGAGAGTTCAAGAAGTTACATTCATTATAAAGGAATAGATCTTTAGAAATTTGCTTAACTATAAACAAGTTAGAGTGAATAAAATAAGTTCAGAATTCCAATAAAATTAGGGTTAAAACTTGCTCAATGTAAAGAGGTAAGAATTAAAAACTTGCTCAATGTAAAGTGGTAAGGTTTAGAAACTTGCCCTCGTGTATAAGCTATAAATTATAACTCAAGTTCACCTACACATAGTATTAGAATTACAATATCTATTAGATATACTAACATCCACATTCCAAAATAACACTCACCTCTAGCTAAACTTGTTATTTTAGTACAAGTCTCACCTTACCGTACACATTTCAGAATCACAAGTGTAATTTCATAACACTTATTCATTATTCACGAAGTTTCTTAAATAATAACATATCATTTTACAACAAACTAATTTTACATTTTAGAGTTACTAACCACATGATACTATTCTATTTTAACCTTTTCATTACATGTTTGACACATTAACATAACATTATGCTAAATTACAATGGGTGTCTAAAGTCTACAGAAGTAGCAGACTTCACTGTATGTGACTGACTACTGGCGCGACCGCACCAGTATTACCTTAGGTTCCTGCTCCCCCACGCCAAGAGGCAGCGCGTCCGCGCCAAGAGGCAGCGCACCCGCGCTTGGCATCAGTACCAGTTTTGCAGAACGCGAGTTTCGACTCTGTTTTAAGCCAACTAACACGAATTTCATCCACTAAACAGTAAATTTAACATATGCAATTGGTATAGAACTAACACAAACATGATTCCTCACATATATACTAACTTAAAACAATTTAACATCAACTTCAACTAATTTAAATTTTAAAATTTCATGTTTTTGTATAAAAACTTTAATTTTGACATCCTTCACAAAAAATCATCATTGTGATCACAATTCTTGTCCAAATTAACTCATTCAAACTACGTTCTCTTCGTTTCTTAACGAACTAGCATAATCAAGACTCAATTTATAGATTAACACACAAATTAACCACCATATTTGGTACTTTCTCAAGCCATATGTAAAATATATATACTATAAATAGTTTTCTTCCCTTTTAAACGTAATTAGCATAAAATTCCCTATCTAAACATAAACTCTAGCATTACAATTACTTACAATTGCAATAATTCAGTTTATACAATAATTCAAGAGAATTTGAATTCACAGAGAATAGAAAATACATGACGTAAAACATATTAAAACATATATATATATATATATATGTAATATTAAGGTTATGAAAATACCTTCGATTGCTCGGTAATAAACTTTGATTAACTCAGAGAATTTCTTTGGAATACTCAGCCTTTTTCTCTCAACTCTCTCTAGTCTCTCTCAAATTTCTCTCTATAATCTTCTTCTCTTTTTCTCAGTATAACGTAAAGCCGACTAACACTTAAGCGTAAACATAATAAACTGATAGGCTAACAATAATACGTATACTAAATATATCAGTTACAAAATATTAATGTATAGATTATTAATATATTTTATTTATTATTTGATTTATTATAATAAAATTCAAAATTCAAAAGTCATAAGGCTTTGTTTGGTAAAAACTCTTTAAAAATTAAAGACTTAATATTTTAAGCCTTGTTTGGTTAAATCAATTTAAAACTACTTTAATTTTATTTTAACAAACAATTTAGTTTATAATTTATAATCACATATTATTTATTTGGATTTCCATATACAACACTAATCAAATAAATTAATTAAACATACTATATTTTAAATAGATTTTTCCACTTAAACAAATATCACAAAATTATAATCTCATTATAATTTTATTTAATAATTTAACATACCATTTTTAAATTATTAAATTAAAACAATAATATAACATCTCATGTTATCTTACAACTCTCTAAATTATAAATTAAATTAATTTAGAATATTATCTAATAAATTTCATTCATAAATATTTACTAACAACAATCACATCAATAAAATATTTATTTAATTTAATAAATTTTTTAAATTACAATATAATAAAATCTTGGATTGTTACATCCTTCCCTCCTTACAAGGATTCTGTCCCAAGAATCACAACTCAAACAATAAAATCGTCACATTCTTCCCTTCTTATAAAGATTCTGTCCCTAGTATCGATGACACAGACTAAAGAAATAACTCAAGGTAATTATTCATCATTTCAGCTTTGAGTTCCCACGTAGCCTTTTCGACATTGTGGTTTGTCAATATTACCTTCATAGAAGGTATCACCTTATTTCTGAGCACTTGTTCTTTCTTGTCAACTATCTGGATATGAACCTCTTCATAAGACAAATCTTTAATGAACTGTAACGGTTCATACTTAATCACATATTTGTAATCGGGTTTATACGGTCACAACAACGAAATATGAAAAATGTTGTGAACATGTTCTAATTCTGGAGGTAAAGCTACCTCATAAGCCACTTCTCCCACTCTTCGCAGTATCTCGAAAGGTCCAATAAACCTTGGGCTTAGCTTTCCTTTTTTGCCTAAACGAATTTTCCCCTTCCAAGGAGAAACTTTCAGGAAAACAAATTTTTTTTTTTAAAATTCGCGATTCTGCCTGTGTTGATCAACATAATTCTTCTGTCTATCTTGAGCAGCTACCAATCTTGCTCTGATAAGTTTGATAACTTCAGCGGTCTGTTGTACCAGATCTGGTCCTAATAGTTGACGTTCACCAACTTCATCCCAGCACAGTGGAGTTCTGCATTTTCTGCCGTATAATGCCTCGTAAGGCGGCATACCAATGCTTGCGTGGTAACTGTTATTGTATGCGAATTCTGCCAATGGTAGATGATTGTCCCAATTTCCTTTAAAATCTATGATGCACGTTCTAAGCATATCTTCTAATGTCAGGATTGTTCATTCGCTTTGACCATCAGTTTGCAGATGATATGTCATACTCATCTTCAATTGTGTTTCCATGTATTCTTGTAGTTTCTTCCAGAAGTTTGATGTGAACTTCATATCTCTGTCTGATACAATTGATATTGGAACTCCATGTCTTGAGACGATCTCTTTGATGTACAGTTTTGCCAGCTGATCAAGATTAAATCTAATCTTTATTGGCAAAAAGTGGGCTGATTTCGTTAATCTATCCATTACCACCCAAATCACATCGTATCCTTTCTGAGTCATTGGAAGACCTACCACAAAATCCATTCTGATATTTCCAATGGTTGAAGTAATCAGCTTGGTCTTTGATGCTGACCTTGACTCTTTGACATGTCAAGCATTTTGTAACACATTCTGCGACATCTCTTTTCACTTTTGGCCACAAAAAGTGTTGTCGTAAATCTTGATACATCGTCATACTTCCCAGGTGTATCGAATATCTTGAGTTATGAGCTTCGGTCAAGATTTCTTCTTTAATATCTGGTACTGTTGGAACCCAGATTCTTCACTCAAATCTTAGTAACCCTTCGGTATCGATCTTGTATTTCACTTCACCACTCTTAACCACTTTCTCTTTGATTTTTCCACATTCTTCATTTTGTAGTTGAGCATTCCTTACCTTGTCCACCAAAGTTTGACTAGCTTTTATTTGAAATAGTCGTTCATCGGATTCCTTTGGAAATTTTATTTCCAACTCTAGCTTTGTCATTGCTGAAATAAACTCTTCCTGAGTGGTTATCAACATCAACTTTTCCCGACCTTTTCTGCTTAAAGCATCTGCAACCACATTTGCTTTGCCTGGATGATAAAAGATCTCACAATCATAAACTTTTATTAATTCCATCCATCTCCTTTGACGCATGTTCAGGTCCTTCTGTGTGAAAATATACTTCAGACTCTTATGGTCTGTGTAGAACTCACACTTCTCTCCATAGAGATAGTGTCTCCATATCTTCAGAATAAATACTACTTCCACCAACTCTAAATCTTGAGTCAGATACCCTTTCTCATAATCTTTCAATTGCCTTGATGCATATGCAATAACTTTGCCATTCTGCATAAGGACACAACCCAATCCTTTGTGTGAAGCATTACTATACACCACAAAGTTTCCTATATTATCTGGCAATGAAAACACGGGTGCCACACTGAGCCTCTTCTTCAATTCTGTAAAACTTTCTTCACATTTTTCCGTCCTAACAAATTTTTACAGATTTTCTCGTCAAATTTGTCAACGGAGTGGCAATCTTGGAAAAATCATGGATAAACCGTTTGTAATAACCTGCCAATCCCAAGAAACTTCTTACTTTTAATGGAGTTCTTGGTTGTTCCCAATTTATCACAGCTTTGACTTTTGATGAATCCACTGAAATCCCATCTTTATCAATTATATGACTGAGAAATTTTATACGTTCTAGCCAAAATTCACATTTAGAGAATTTTGCGTATAATTTTTATTTAATTAGTGTCTCCAGCATCAAACGTAAATGTTCCACGTGTTCTTTTTAGATTTGGAGTACACCAAAATATCATCGATGAATACCACCACAAACTTATCTAAAAATGGTTTAAACACCCTGTTCATCAAATCCATGAACGCTGCTGGGGCATTTGTCAAACCAAAAGACATCACCAAAAATTCGTAATGTCCATACCGAGTTCGAAATGCCATCTTCAGTACATCCTCCTTCCTTACTCTCAATTGGTGATACCCACTTCTCAAATCTATTTCGAAAAATATCTAGCACCCTTCAATTGATCAAACAAGTCATCTATTCTTGGTAATGGATACGTGTTCTTAATAGTGACTTTATTTAATTCCCTATAATCAATGAAAAGACGCATTGACCTATCATTCTTCTTCACAAATAACACCAGCGCTCTCCATGGTGATACACTTGGTTGAATATATTTCTTATCTAACAGTTCTTGCAGTTGTACCATCAGTTCCTTCATCTCTATCGGAGCCATTCTATACGGGGCCTTCGATATTGGAGCAGTTCCTGGCACTAAGTCGATCACGAACTCAATTTCTCTGTCAGGTGGAAGTCCTGGAAAATCCTCCAGAAACACGTCTTCAAAATCCTTAACCACTAGTATCTCTTCCAGTTTCATTTCCTTCTTCTTTTGAGCATCGACTATGTATGCTAAGTACCCTACATAGCCCTGACTCAATAACTTCTTGGTCTGCATAACCGTTAGACACCTTGCTTGTCTAGGCAATTTGCTACCATAGAAAACTACCTTTGACGGAGTCATAAGGTTTACACATTTCTTTTGATAGTCAATTATCACTCCATAATTGAATAGCCAATCCATTCCTAATATAACATCAAACTCTCCAAGTTTTATCAGGATTAAATCTACTGTCACAACATTCCCCTTAATATTCACCCTACAGTTCTTGTATACAAGCCTAACAGGAATTACCTCCCTATTCGCAATTTCTATGTGTAAAGGGAAGTTCAACTCTTCACTAGGTATTTCTAATCTCTTAGCAAATTCATCAAATATAAACGAACATGTAGCACCCGAATCAAATAATACACAAGCATCTATATCATTGATTGGGATAATACCTGACATCACATCTTTCGATTGAACAACATCCTACACAATCATGTTGAAGGTTCTGGCTGTGGGTCTGCTTGATGACGTTGGTCTAGAAATGGTCAATGTACCTCCACTGCTACCTCCCTTGCTTCCCGTTGTCTCTCCATCTTTCTTCTTTGGACACTCACGAGCAAACTGATCCTTTGACCCGCAGGTATAGCAAGCATTCTTCTTGGGTTGATTGCAATTTGAGGCAATGTGACCCTCCTGGCCATAGTTAAAGTAGACATGCTTCCCTTTTAAGCACGTACCTGTGTTAAACCTCCCGCATGTAGCACATGCATTAATCTTTTTCTTCTGCTGGTTACCTTGCTAATTTCCAGCTCCCACATTTGCATTCCACTTCCTTTTTAAATTATTGTTACCATTTCCACCGCTACTACCACCATTCTTAACTTTGCCCTCACTCTTCTTCTTTCTCTGCTCTTGATTGTGCTTTGTTACAACCTCGCCTCCACTCTCAGCGAGAATTTCCTTCTCCAGCACTGCTGTAAATGTCTTCAGCTGAAACATGGAGACCCTACTGTACAACCAGGGTTTCAGTCCTTGCTCAAACCTCCTAGCCTTGCGCTCATCCGTGTTGACATGATATGGCGCAAGCCTCGCCAACTCGTTAAATTTTGCGGCATACTCTGATACCGTTATTGATCCCTGCTTCAATTCTAAAAATTGCACCTCCATCTGATTCTTTGAACTCTCTGGGAAATAAGTCTCAACGAATATTTTCTTAAACCTATCCCAAGTCATCACCCCTTGTCCTCCTCGAGTTTTATTGGCTTGCCACCAATAACTAGCCTTTTCTTTCAATATAAATGTTTCAAAAGCAGTCTTCTGATTAACCCCTACCCTAGCAACATCGAAAACTTTCTCTATCTCCATGATCCAGGTCTGTGCCTCAACTGGATTCATGGACCCACAGAATTCTAGTGGTCCAACCGCCTTGAAATCCTTAAAAGTTGTAGCTTGATTCTGCGGTTGATTCTGTAATGCACCCGTCAGTAACGTCACTAATTGCTGAACTGGATTAGCTTCAGCATTGTTATTATTAGTAGACCCCTATCGTGGTTGACGTCTTGGAGGCATTTTTTTGTTAAAACATACTCATTAGATCCTATTCAATCTTTTAAGTATTATATATTCAACTTGCACATCACAAAATTACCACATAACACACAATATCTTGAATAAACACTAACTTTTATTTATTCATCATCTTTAAAAAAAACACAACCATGATAGCATCCCTGCTATCTACATTATTTTCCTGAATTACAAAAGTTTCAAGATAACTTTATCATCATCATATCCCATTGGTTATATCATACCCGGGATTTACATCTTATTTACTCATCAATCACATAGTAATTACATTTATGACAACCTATTAAAATGCTGCATAGCCTTACGACGCTCCTCTTCCATAATACGAAACCTTGTTCGATGATCTAACATGTACGATGATAGCGTCTCGAACTGAATAGGATAACACATGACCCGATCTTAAGCTCGATTGATCACGGTGTTGAAAACACTATTCATCTCTTCCATCTTGATCCTCTTTACTTACACCTCTCTCTCTGCTACCCCAGCTCATTGATAAGCTTCATTGTACCCGTCTTCGGCTCTTGCCCTCTTCGTAGATTCTTATTTCAACTTGTTCTTCAGCTCTACAATCTCCTCTGTCATTTGTTCATTCTCTCCTTCGGTGTGGATCAGCTTCTCTTCGACATCATTAAGACGTTCATCTCGATCCTGGATCTCGTTGTCCTTCTGCGCCATTGAGGTCTGTTGTTCAGGTACTGTCTCTCTCAACTCCTCGACGATATCCTAAAGTTCCATATTGCGATCATATACTTCATCGTACATACGGGCAACGATTGAGTTTAATGGAATCTCTTCCTTCTCGTCGTCCTCATTCTCATTTGACTGTGGCAGCTCAACAAGGTCTTCCTCGTCCGTCTCTATCTCATCATCCTCATCAGGTAAATCCTTCTGCTCAACCACTGTGACCAACGGAGATGTTTCCTGTGGTAGTAGTTGTTTCCAAACCACCTGAATATCTCGAGGCTCCTCCTCTTTAGGCATCTAGGATCCTTCCTCCCTAGCCTGACTGGATTATCCTACATTAGCCATCCTGACAACAACATTTTAAGTTTTAATTACTAATCATTAACTACTTGACGCTCACAAGCACAAAAGTTACAACCACATAAGCACATAAGTGTTTTATTATTTCTTTCTTAAAAACTCGATAAGAGTTTATCACCACTATCTTTTCAAAGGTTTCTTCCTAAGTCGTTTCCCCACCTAAGGTTCATAACCTAAAACTTTGATACCAACTTGTGACACCCCTAAATCTGGGTACTTCATTCCCATAAGGCTTGGTGTTCACTTTCCATATAATAGTACTATCTACCCAAATATAACAAAATTAAATCACAAATCCTCCCTATTCAAGGGTTACATCATTAAATCCAAAAATATCCCAGGTTGTCTAACCTTAAACATCAATCAAGTGTGAAAATAAAATAATTACATCACATCATTAAATATAAAGTCTATTAACGTAAAATTACTTAAATTACAAGTCTTCATCACTTGTACATTTTTCCCTTTCCTTTGCTAGTTGTAGGTTCATCGACCTTCTCAACTTTAGCTGCAATGAGTATGCAAGAGTGAACAAAATAAATGCTCACTAGATATAGCAATGAATCAATAAGAAATAATAACTGCCAATGAATAGGCTCATCAAAACTGAATAGTACTCTATCAATGATAACCAAAAATTGGAATCAAAACAGGAAGTATATCTGAGGGTCATAAGACCACGAACTTTGTCCACAGTTACAAGTAATCTTTCAACTTTAACCTTAACAGTTCTACTGTAGGGACTTCACGTACTTATGGGGATCAACCCTTTGTACCATGTATTGTGCACAAACATCTAAATGCATTGCGTATCCCCTATTACAAGGTTGTTCTTCTCAGTTTTTAGAGTACAAGTTTGCACCAAAGAAAGTTTGGTTTGGATAAGCTTCAAGGGTAATTTAGAGTTTAACGACCATTAACTAAAGGATAAGTTGAATCAACAAAGTTTGATAACACTACAGTTGATCACTAACAACATAGTATGGAACAATGAATAATCATAAATGAACTAACTATTTATTAAAATCATGCTTGGAAATAACTAAAACATAAGTATTGAATGAAACAATAAACCTTGCTTGAACAATAATAAGCTAAGGCTATGATCTTATAAAATTAGAAATGAAATTACTGAACATACATTAACTGATAGCAAGCTGAAAACAAAACTTGCTCAACATGGTAATTAACTTGTGCAAAGTAATTTAGAATAAAACAGCTCAATATTAGAGACGAGAGTTCAAGAAGTTACATTCATTATAAAGGAATAGATCTTAAGAAACTTGTTTAACTATAAACAAGTTAGAGTGAATCAAACAAGTTTAGAATTCTAATAAAATTAGGGATAAAACTTCCTAAATGTAAAGAGGTAAGAATTAGAAACTTGCTTAATGTAATGAGGTAAGGTTTAGAAACTTGCTCAATGTAAAGAGGTAAGAATTAAAAACTTGCTCAATGTAAAGAGGTAATGTTTAGAAACTTGCATTGTGCGTAAGCTATAAATTACAACTCACGTTTACCTACACATAGTATTAGAATTACAATATCTATTAGATATACTAACATCCACATTCCAAAATAACACTCACCTCTAGCTAAACTTGTTATTTTAGTACAAGTCTCACCTTACCGTACACATTTCAGAATCACAAGTGTAATTTCATAACATTTATTCATTATTCACGAAGTTTCTTAAATCATAACATATCATTTTACAACAAACTAATTTTATATTTTAGAGTTAATCACATGATATTATTCTGTTTTAACCTTTTCATTACATGTTTGACACATTAACATAACATTAAGCTAAGTTACAATGGGTGTCCAAAGTCTGCAGAAGTAGCAGATTTCACTGTTTGTGACTAACTACTGGTGCGATCGCGCCAGTATTACCTTAGGTTCCTACGCGCCCTTGCCAAGAGGCAGTGCGCCCACACTTGGCATCAGTACCAGTTTTGCAGAACGCGAGTTTCGACTCTGTTCTAAGCCAACTTACACGAATTTCATCCACCAAACAATATATTTAAGATATACAATTGGTATAGAACTAACACAAACATAATTCCTCACATATATACTAACTTAAAACAATTAAACATCAACTTCAACAAATTTAAATTCTTAAATTTCATGTTTTTGTATAAAAACTTCAATTTTGACATCCTTCACAAAAATCATCATTGTGATCACAATTCTTGTCCAAATTAACTCATTCAAACTACGTTCTCTTCGTTTCTTAACGGACTAGCATAATCAAGACTCAATTTACAGATTAACACACAAATTAGCCACCATATTTGGTACTTTCTCAAGCCATATGTAAAAAATATATAGTGTAAATAGTTTTCTTCCTTTTTAAACGTAATTAGCATACAATTCCCTATCTAAACATAAACTCTAGAATTACAATTACTTACAATTACAATAATTCAGTTTATACAACAATTCAAGAGAATTTGAATTCACAGAGAATAGAAAATACATGACATAAAACATATTAAAACATATATGTATATGTAATATTAAGGTTATGAAAATACCTTCAATTGCTCGATAATAAATTTTGATAAACTCAGAGAATTTCTTTGGAATATTCAGCCTTTTTCTCTCAACTTTATCTAGTCTCTCTCAAATTTCTCTATGTAATCTCCTTCTTTCTTTCTCAGTATAACGTAAAGCCAACTAACACTTAAGCGTAAACATAATAAACTAATAGGCTAGCCATAATACGTATACTAAATATATCAGTTACAAAATATTAATGTATAAATTATAAATATATTTTAATTATTATTTGATTTATTTTATTTATTATAATAAAATTCAAAATTCAAAAGCCATAAAGCTTTGTTTGGCAAAAACTCTTTAAAAATTAAAGACTTAATATTTTAAGCCTTGTTTGGTTAAATCAATTTAAAACTACTTTAATTTTATTTTAACAAACAATTTAGTTTATAATTTATAATTACATATTATTTATTTGGATTTCCATATCCAACACTAATCAAATAAATTAATTACACATACTATATTTTAAATAGATTTTTCCACTTAAACAAATATCACAAAATTATAATCTCATTATAATTTTATTTAATAATTTAACGTATCATTTTTAAATTATTAAATTAAAACAATAATATAACATTGCATGTTATCTTACAACTCTCTAAATTATAAATTAAATTAATTTAGAATATTATCTGTGAGACCCGAAATTTTATGAATAAAGATTTAGATTTCTCAAAAAAAAAAAATTTCAAAATTATGGTGTGGATTTGATATAATGTTATAGTTGTGGGTAATATTTATAAATTTTGCAAAGTATGCAAGTTGTTATATAATATTCAATTGGTCGGAAAATATTCGTTTTAATAGGGAATATTCGTACAACGACACAATCATTGGTGGATCCCACGACAGAATTATTGTCGGATTGAGAAAATGACAAAAATATTTTTATGAAAATAACAGCGGAAGTTTTACCATTAAAACTGTTGAACTATTCGGTAGTAAAAGTATAGTAATACACGTGGTTGCATAGTAGCACACGATATTGATTATCGATGCTTACGTGAGAAGTCACTCAGTTTTGTTCAATTATTGATGCTTACGTGAGAAGTCACTACAGTAATTGTTGCATAGTATCTCACGTTATTTGATTCAATTATTGTCGATATTTTATATATTATTAAATCAATAATTGAGATGACAGAGTTAGTAATATTATTATTTGAAATATTAACGATGTCTAGAAGTTCTGCCAAGGAGAGGTTTGGTCACCTAATTGCGCGCTAATAGGGAGAAATCTTTCTTAGAAAGCCCCCTCTTTCCTGAGAACGACCTGATCGATTAATATTGTGAATTATAATAATGATGATAAATGTTGTTAAATATATTGAGATGTCTTTTTATGAAGTCACGGAAGTTTATATATATATATTATATATATATAACTTTTGTTTTATTAGTATTATTAATGTAATAAAACAGAAAAACTTTTTATATAAAACAGAATACTTTTATAAAGTTATTTATTTTATTAGACTATAAATAGAATATATTATATTATATTATGCATAGTATTTTGCATAGTAAAATCTTTTTATATAAAACAGAATACTTTTATAAAGTTATTTATTTTATTAGACAATAATTAGAATATATTTTATTTTATTATGCATAGTGTTTGCATAGTGCCTGCAAAGTGTTTTGCATAGTAAAATCTTTTTATATAAAACATAATACTTTTATAAATTTATTTGTTTTATTAGACTATAAATAGAATATGTTATATTTTATTTAAAAGATTTTGTTTTATTAGAATATTTTATTAATACTGCATAGTAAAATAATATGGACCGTCCGTTTAAAAGTAAATCAATCTAGACCGTTCATGAATTAGTTACTATTCAGTCTATTCTCTTATAAATAGAAGCTCACTCCTTCATTATTTCTTACGATGTCACTGAAACTCTAGAGAGAGAAACTATAGAGAGAAAGAAGAAAAGTATTCTGCTACTTCACTACTCCTATATCCAGTTTCTTCTAAGGTAAGAGATATTATTTGTTGTACCCGTAAGGGGTATTATTTCTTTTGTATTCATGAAGAGAACTTCTGTTATTCCATTCTTTATTATTCTGTTGGAATAACCTGTATACGCGGACTACCCTATACTTGGTGAAATTCTTCTGTTATTCCATTCTTTATTATTATGTTAGAATAACCTGTCTATGCGAAGTACCGCATACATGGTAAAATTCTTCTGTTATTCCATTCTTTATTATTATGTTGGAATAACCTGTCTATGTGAAGTACCGCATACATGGTGAAATTCTTTTGTTATTCCATTCTTTATTATTATGTTGGAATAACCTGTCTATACGAAGTACCGCATACATGGTGAAATTCTTCTGTTATTCCATTCTTTATTATTCTGTTGGAACATCCTATTTGTGCGTTTATGCATGACCTGGTTCTATTATGTATTATTTTTTTAGAATATCCTCTCTGTGCTTTTACGCATGACCTGGTTCCATTATTTATTATTCTGTTGGAACATCCAGTCTGTGCGTTTATGCATGACCTGGTTCCGTTATTTCTTATTTTGTTGGAATAACCTGTCTGTGCGGTCTATCGCATGCCTGATAATTTCTTTTGTTATTCCATTCTTTATTATACTCAGTTGGTTAAAGTTTTCGCTTTTATACTCCATGAAATTAGTGGAATATCATTGATATTTGCGCTTCATCCAGTATCTTTTCATGAAAATATTCTTCTAAGCATTCTTGAATTTTACTTCACAAAGTAGTATCATGTTGACAATTTGGACGTTATTGGTTCCTGGATAAATTAATTCTTGAACTTATTTTATTGAATTCTTATATCATTGTCATCACTCTCATGTTTATATTATGTTGAAAGTCATTTGTGGCTTGTAGTACATAAATGGACTTGGTATGATTATGACCAGTGATTATTTGGTATAATCATGACCGTAATATTACAAATGATGTGGTAAAAGTCCTCATTGGCCGGTAGTGCATTGATGGACAGTTGTTGGCATGATCATGACCATTGATGAATACATGAATATCCTTGGCCCGTAGTGCATGGATAATTTGTGGTTGTGATAGTAATGATTATCCTTGGTCGTAGTGCATGGATTATGTGGATTATTTATTGAGCTGAGTCTCAGCGATAAAAATTAATGAAAACATTTTAAATCATAGAAGATAGTAAATATTATGCTCTACTTGACTCTTCTAATGGATTGCTTATTCCACTGCAGTTAAACTTGATGTTCGTTATATTGTATCAGTTTAACACCGTTGAAGGCTAACGATAATTTATTCTGCATTATCTTAGTCATAATATTTCTTACACGGCTAGTTGAGCTCACCCCTTTCTTTCACTATTCTCTTCAGGAAATGAGAACGTAGCCAGGACTAGTCGGGGAACGGAGTGACAGTCCAGATGATAGTATTAGTAATCCTCACTATTCTGTTAAATAGTGAGATAATAAATGTAATGAGGACTCCTTTGAGTGTGGATATTGTCTAGATGACAATATTCTTATTAAAACTCTTAATTTATGTTTTGTCGTATTTTACAAGACAGTTGTATTATTAAGTTGTATTTGTATT
The DNA here is from genome assembly GCA_020205505.1 of Panax japonicus. Classification (NCBI taxonomy): domain Eukaryota; kingdom Viridiplantae; phylum Streptophyta; class Magnoliopsida; order Apiales; family Araliaceae; genus Panax; species Panax japonicus. The sequence continues at coordinate 49,366,188 of CM035110.1, read as the reverse complement.
CTGTACCATGTATTTAGCGACTAAAGATGGGTGATGTATACCTATTTTGGGGGCGTCACAGTTGGTATCAAAGCTTAGGGATATGATCCCTGACTGAGATGTGAGACAAGAACTAGGAGGGGAAAGACGGGGAATTCCTTCGCTAGTATGACCTACCTATGTTTATTTGGTATTTAATTGGTCGGTCAGAGTATAGGGATAATATGTGATATGTCAATTAACCCTTGTTTTGTGATAGTGTTTGAAAATGACATCTGAAAATATTGAGATAAGCAATGGAGCAAAATAATATGACCGTATCGCAGTACGGGGCTAAGTTTGCGGAGTTATCCCGGTTTGCATCCCATTTGGTCGATAATGAGAAGCGAATGACGCGAATGTTTCTAAGTGGTTTGAAACCCGATATACGTCAATACCTCATTTCTCACAAACTTTGTTTATATTCAGATGTTGTGAATAGGGCTCAGTTATTGGAGCGCGATAATGAGTCAGCACAACTAAAAGGCAACGACCAACAACACGATAATAATCTTACCGGTGGCAACGACCATAGGAATAACGATAACCATCGTGGAGGAAATTATCATGCCAAGAATGGTAACCACTTCGGTGGTAATCATGGCCAAGATAATAGAAGTGGAAAAATTTAAGAAGAGAAGATTTAACGATGATGGGAAAACGTCGGCAGCAGCAACAAATTCTAGGGGAGGAGAACGACCGCCATTTAGATGCTATATGTAAGACCCCAAATAATTAATAAATGAAATTTAATTTCCTTTAATTATTATTTTGAATAGTAAGGGTTGATTTGATTAATGTGGATAGTTATGGGTAAAATACGCAAATATTTCAAAATAAGCAAGTGGTTATAAAATATTCATTGTTGTCGGGGAATATTCGTTTGGTCGTGGAATATTCATACTGTCAGGGAATATTCGTACGATGGCGCAGCCATGTGTGGGCCCCATAACGGAAAGCGATTGGAGGAAGAAAACGACAAATATAAGCTGTTTAAAAATAACGGCGTAGTTGTTACCGTTTACATTGTTGGAATACCCGGTGGTTAAAATACAGTAATACGCGTTGTTGCACAGTAGCACACGGTATTGCACAGTATTTTGAATTATTGATCCTTACGTAAGAAGGCACTACTCAATAATTGCTACAGGAGTTACTGTTCATTACTTTATTGATTCAATAATTGCTGCGTTGATATTTATATTATTATTGTTTTAATAATTGTCATTGCACAGTATTTTCCATTATCAGATCAATAATTCATATTATTTGAATAATATTATCAGATAACATTATTGGCAATGTCTAGAAAGTTCTGTCAAGGAGAGGTTTGGTCATCTAATTGCGCGCCAGTAAGGACAAATCCTTATTGGAAAGCCCTCTCTATCCTGGGAACGGCCTAGTTGTCAGTACTGTGATTCTGTAATATTATTTTTAATAATTAATTATTGATTATTATGATAAAGAAAATATTTATTTTATGTGGATATAGATGGAGAAAATTTTTAATGTAACAATTATTGAAAATTAATATTTTATCTTTTTCTAATAAAATAATTCATTTAAATATATTATTTTAATAATATATTAACGGTGATATTTTACAATGAATGTGGGATATATGAGAATATGAGAAGGAAGAGTATTTTTGTGGCATTAAATGTTTAACATATGTTTTGTGTGTCGGTGGACATAATTCTTGACCGAAAATTGAGTATAGACTGTAAAATCGTCCGTTTGTGGATTTCGGTCAATTTCTATTTGGAATTTGGAAAAATTTTCTTCTACAAAGTTGTAGAGAATTGAATTTCCTATAAAAAGTCGCGAGATTCGAATTTTCTGACAAAAGGGCTATTTATCATGAATTATTGAAGTTTCGAAGTTCCGAAATAATTGATTTTTGGAAGTTTTAATTATTTTATATAAGAAAAACGTTTTTGTGGTTGTTGGCACATGGGTGGCTGATGTTTTTGACCAAAGAAGGCATGCTAGAGTTTTCAAAATATGTGGGTAAGAATTTTGAATAAATAATAATATATTTTATTAATTTAGTCTCCTTTGGCGTTCTAACATTCTCCTATAAATAGAGGGCTAAGTTAGAATTGAAAATCATACCAGAAACAAAGTTTTTTCTCTTTCTCTCTCTATATTATCGAGCGTATTCTTGTGAGTATACTTTGAGTGTTGCAATACGGTGCGAGTTTCTGTCAGCACTATACCGAAATTCAGTCAGTAGTACGGCTATTTTGAGGTAAGGGATGTTATTTTCTTCTCAAATGATATTTTTTCTTCAATATCATTATGCCGGAATATTGGTGAACTTTTTTATCAAATTTGGAACTTTTTGTGCCGGAGTTACTATTCACGTATACGGTACTATTCACGTATACGACACTATTCACGAATACGGCACTATTCACAGAAAAATTATTTTTTTTCTTTTCGTCCAAAATATCTATTGTGGATACTAGCTTTGATTGTATCCATGTTTTGATCATTCTTGAATTTTACACCACTATGATTATTTTTGAGGTATTTTTGGACATGGATAAAACAAAGTACGAATTCTTAATCCTTAATCCTTAATCATTGTCATTTTGTTTCACTGGATTCGCTTCTTTAAAAATATTTTTTTATCATCTTCAGTGTTAAAGGATGTTATTATTGAATATCTTTGGTCTATAGTGCAGAGATGAATGATTTCTGATGAATATCTTTGGCCCGTAGTGCAAAGATGAACAGGTGTTTAGATGAACATGACCAACAGATGAATATCCTTGGCCTGTAGTGCAAGGATGAATATATGATTCAAGATGTGCATTGATTGATGTTACAGAGATAAAAATACTGTTGATGGACTGTTAAATTCATAGACATTAGTAGATTTCATCCTCTACGTAACTCTTCTATGAATTAATATTTTTCGCTGCGAATATTGATTTAAAACTTGTTGTCTATTGTATTCTATTAGATTTTTTCCCTGTTGAAGGCTAACGATAATTTGTTGTATATTATCTTAGTCATAATATTCTTTACTGAGCTAGTTGAGCTCACCCTTTTCCTTTTTGTTCCATTTTTCTTCTCAGGAGACGAGAATATAGCGAGTACGAGTCGGGGTATGAATTGATGGTCCTTGAGAGAGTTGTTTAGTAGTCCTCACCATTTTTGTAAAATAATAAATCAATAATTGTATTGAGGACATAGTTGGGTATGTATATTGTCTAGATGACAATGTTTGTATTCAAACTCACAGTTTATGGGTTGTAAAAGTTGTAGTTGTTTCTGTACCATGTATTTGGCGACTCAAAATGGGTTGGATGGAATGGACCTATTTTGGGGGCATCACAGTTGGTATCAGAGCTTAGGGATATGATCTCTGACGGAGATCGGGGAATAGAACTAGGAGGGGAGAGACGAGTAAATCCTTCGCTAGTGTGTCCTACCTAAGCTTATTTGTTAGTTGGTCAGTATATAGGGATATTATGTGATGATTTCCTTAATTAACCCTTGTTTTATGACAGCATTTGAGAATGTCGACTGAGAATATTAACAGTGGAAATGAGACCGTGGAGACGCCTGTACTCACCAACGAGGAGAACGTGCAACAGGCTGGCAATGTTTCTCCTGTAAACAACACCACTGATCAGACGATGAACGACGCAATGTTTAGAAGCTTTTTGCAGTTCATGCAAAATCAGACGAGGGAGACTCGTGTTCAAAATACAGGAGGAAATGATAATAATTCACAGGTTGTCACAGCCAAGCAGTTCAAAGAGTTGGGACCACCAGAATTTAAGGGAAAGCCAGATCCGATCATGGCGGAGACATGGGTCAAGAAAATTACCAAGATATTCGATGTCTTGGGATGCACGGAGGAACAGAAGGTTCCATTCGCCACTTTTATGTTCCGTGGCGAAGCAGACTACTGGTGGGAGTCTGTGAAGCGTACCCATCCAGCCGCACTCAGCATGTTTTGGGATACGTTTCAGAAACTATTTAATGACAAATACTTTCCTGAAAGTGTTCGTCATATGAAGGAAGTGGAGTTCATCAGATTAGAACAAAATAACATGACGGTGTCTCAGTACGAGGCAAAGTTTACAGAGTTATCCAGGTTTGCACCTCATTTGGTGGAGAATGAGGAACGTATGACGCAGATGTTTCTGAGAGGTTTGAAACCCGGCATACGACAATATCTCATCTCTCATAAATTTTCTCTCTATTCAGATGTTGTTAACAGGGCTCAATTGTTGGAGCGAGATAACGAGTACGGTCAACCGAGGTACCACAATCAGGATCATACCGGAGATAGCAGTCAACAAAATAACGATAACCAGTGGAGAAAGAAAAAGACGGACAAAAATGGTAACCACTTTGGTGGTAATCATGGCCATGAAAATAGAAGAAGCGAGTCAGGAGGAGATTTTAAAAAGAGGAGATTTAACAACGACCATGTGACGACGACAGTGCCGGCAACAACTGGTTCTAAGGGAGGAGAAAGATCACCGGTTATATGCTATAAGTGCGGGAAAGAGGGACATATCAGTCCAAACTGCCCACAAAAGTTCAAGGTATGCTATAATTATGGAAAGGAAGGACATATCGCTCGAGATTGTACGGTAGCGAAACCTAGTTCAGCGGGGACGGTGACTAAAAAGACTGTCCCAGAAAAGCCAAAGTCAATGGTTTCTGGAAGAGCGTTTGTTGTGACTGGTCAACATGCGAGGAACCCAAACGAGGTGATCACGGGTAAGCTATTTATAAATTCTTGTGAAGTTTATACCTTACTTGATACCGGTGCTACCCATTCATTTATCTCTCCTGCTTGCGCTCAACGTTTAAACTTGACTCCGGAGAAATTAGACTTTGACCTATCTGTGGAAACTCCGTTAGAAGAAACTTTTATCACATCCACTGTTTATAAATCTTGTTTCATTCAAGTTGGCACCATCACCTTACCTGTTGACCTGATCTCTTTAAAGATACTTGCTTTTGATGTGATTTTAGGGATTGATTGGTTAACTACTCATCATGCCAAAATTGATTGTTTTCGTAAGGTTGTTAGTTTTCATATTCCTAATCAACCTGTTGTTCGAATTCAGGCAACTAAACCATTAAAATCAATCACTGTCATATCTAATCATAAAGCTATCCGTTTATTGAAAAACGGATGTCAAGCTTTCTTAGCCCATGTTATGGATTTGAATAAAGACACGTCAAAATTGAATAATATTCCTGTTGTTATTGACTTTCCTGACGTATTTCCTGAAGAACTTCCCGGTCTACCCCCAGAACGTGAAGTTGAATTCTTTATTGATCTTGAACCTGGTACAAAGCCCATTTCTAAAACCCCATATCGAATGGCTCCTATTGAACTTCAGGAGTTAAAAGTCCAACTACAGGAGTTATTGGACATCGGTTTCATTCGTCCTAGTACATCTCCTTGGGGTGCTCCTGTTTTATTCGTAAAGAAGAAAGACGGGAGTATGCGACTTTGTATTGACTATCGGGAATTGAACCATGTCACCATCAAGAATAGGTATCCTCTACCTCGTATTGATGACTTGTTTGACCAGTTGCAAGGAGCACAATTCTTTTCAAAAATCGATCTTCGTTCTGGATATCATCAGCTGAAAATTAGAACTGAGGATATTCCAAAGACTGCCTTCAGAACTCGGTATGGGCATTATGAATTCTTAGTCATGTCTTTTGGATTGACTAATGCTCCTGCTGCTTTCATGGATATGATGAACCGAGTATTCAAGGATTATTTGGATCAATTCATTGTTGTCTTTATTGATGACATCCTCATATATTCCAAAAGCCGTGAAGATCATGAGCACCATTTGAAGCTGGTACTCCAAAGGCTTCGTGAAAACAAGTTATATGCTAAGTTGAAGAAATGCGAGTTCTGGCTTGAGGAAGTAACATTCCTTGGGCACGTGGTGTCAAGAAATGGAGTATCTGTTGACCTGACGAAGATTGAAGCAATACAAAGTTGGGAGCAACCGAAGTCGGTCACTGAAGTACGTAGCTTTTTGGGCTTAGCTGGTTATTATCAGAGATTCGTGGAAGGGTTTTCTTGAATTGCTACTCCATTAACTCAGCTAACTCGGAAGGATACAAAATTCGTATGGAGCGAGGAATGCGAGAAGAGTTTCCAAGAGCTTAAGAGGAGACTTATTTCGGCACCTGTTCTAACAATACCATCTGGTTCGGATGGATTTGTTATCTACAGCGATGCTTCAGGCAAAGGGTTAGGATGTGTTCTCATGCAACGTGGGAAAGTCATAGCCTATGCCTCACGACAACTTAAAGAGTATGAGAGGAATTATCCTACTCATGATCTAGAGTTGGCAGCAGTCGTTTTCGCGCTAAAGATCTGGAGGCACTATCTATACGGGGAGAAAGTGGAGATATATTCAGATCATAAAAGCCTCAAATATTTCTTCACTCAAAAAGAACTCAACATGCGGCAACGACGTTGGCTCGAGTTGTTGAAAGATTACGACCACACTATTCAATACCATCCTGGAAAAGCGAACGTGGTAGCTGATGCATTGAGTAGAAGATCATATGCAGGAATGAGTGCAATGATGTCAAGTATACGCATAGAGCCAACTTTAATAGAAAAAGTTAAGGTTGCTCAAGCCACCGATCCGGAGCTGATGCATATGAAGACGAAAGTACAAGAAGGTGCCATTCCAGAAGCGAGAATTGATGAAGAAGGAATACTTCGAGTCCACTCCAGACTTTGTGTTCCTAACGATTCTGATTTGAAGTACAAGATCATGATGGAGGCACACAATACACCGTTTGCAATTCAACCTGGAAGTACCAAAATGTATCGTGATCTTCGACATACATTTTGGTGGAACAATATGAAGAGAGAGATTGCAAAGTTTATTTCAACGTGTTTAACTTGTCAACGTGTAAAGGCGAAGCATCATGTGCCAAAGGGTCCATTGCAACCACTTGAGATTCCGAAATGGAAGTGGGAACACATTACTATGGATTTCGTTACGGGTCTTCCTACGGTTTCTCAAGGCATCAATGCTATTTGGGTTATTGTTGATAAATTAACCAAGTCTGCTCATTTCTTGCCGATACGGGAGACTTATTCCCTTGAACGTCTTGCTCAAATGTACGTAAATGAGATTGTAAGATTGCATGGCATGCCAGTATCCATAGTTTCGGATCGTGACCCAAGATTTACTTCAAGATTTTGGGTTAGCTTGCAAAAAGCTATGGGTACGGAGTTACGATTCAGTTCGGCATACCATCCTCAAACGGATGGACAATCAGAGAGGACTATTCAAACTCTTGAAGATTTATTAAGACTCTGTGTCCTAGACTTCAAGGGCAGTTGGGATAAATATTTACCATTGGTGGAATTCTCCTACAACAACAGTTATCAGGCAAGCATTGGTGTGGCCCCATTTGAAGCATTGTATGGACGAAAGTGTCGCTCTCCAGTATGTTGGGACGAGGTGGGTGAAGCAACATTGTTAGGACCCGAGTTAGTACGTATGACTATAGAGAAGATCCAAACGATTCGACAACGTATACAAACGGCACAAGATCGACAAAAGAGTTATGCGGATCTTCATCGAAAGGACGTAGAATTTAGTGTTGGGGATCATGTATTGTTGCGTGTTGCCCCATGTAAGGGAGTTACAAGATTCGGGAAGAGAGGAAAGCTTAATCCACGATTTATTGGTCCGTTTCAAATTCTTGATCGAGTAGGTAATGTAGCCTATAGACTCGCGTTACCTCTAAGTATGTCTCGTGTTCATAATGTTTTTCATATATCTGTGCTTCGTAAATATGTGAAAGACCCGAACCACGTTATTGAGTTAGAACCGGACGAGATAGCCGAAGATTTAACGTATGAGGAGGTACCTGTCAAGATCTTGGATAGGAAGGAGCATGTCCTACGCACGAAGGTAATACCACAAGTTAAAGTTTTGTGGAGGAATAATGCTATAGAGGAAATGACCTGGGAGTTGGAAACGGAAATGAAAGCGAGGTATCCTCACCTTTTCGAAACACCAGGTACGTATGTCAATTTCGAGGAAAAAATTTCATAAGGAGGGGAGGTTGTAAGACCCCAAATAATTAATAAATGAAATTTAATTTTCTTTAATTATTATTTTGAATAGTAAGGGTTGATTTGATTAATGTGGATAGTTATGGGTAAAATACGCAAATATTTCAAAATAAGCAAGTGGTTATAAAATATTCATTGTTGTCGGGGAATATTCGTTTGGTCGTGGAATATTCGTACTGTCGGGGAATATTCGTACGACGGCGCAGCCATGTGTGGGCCCCATAACGGAAAGCGATTGGAGGAAGAAAACGACAAATATAAGCTGTTTAAAAATAACAGCGTAATTGTTACCGTTTACACTGTTGGAATACCCGGTGGTTAAAATACAGTAATACGCGTTGTTGCACAGTAGCACACGGTATTGCACAGTATTTTGAATTATTGATCCTTACGTAAGAAGGCACTACTCAATAATTTCTACAGGAGTTACTGTTCATTACTTTATTGATTCAATAATTGATGCGTTGATATTTATATTATTATTGTTTTAATAATTGTCATTGCACAGTATTTTCCATTATCAGATCAATAATTCATATTATTTGAATAATATTATCAGATAACATTATTGGCAATGTCTAGAAAGTTCTGTCAAGGAGAGGTTTGGTCATCTAATTGTGCGCCAGTAAGGAGAAATCCTTATTGGAAAGCCCCCTCTATCCTGGGAACGGCCTGGTTGTCAGTACTGTGATTCTGTAATATTATTTTTAATAATTAATTATTGATTATTATGATAAAGAAAATATTTATTTTATGTGGATATAGATGGAGAAAATTTTTAATGTAACAATTGTTGAAAATTAATATTTTATCTTTTTCTAATAAAATAATTCATTTAAATATATTATTTTAATAATATATTAACAGTGATATTTTACAATGAATGTGGGATATATGAGAATATGAGAAGGAAGAGTATTTTTTTGGCATTAAATGTTTAACATATGTTTTGTGTGTCGGTGGACATAATTCTTGACCGAAAATTGAGTATAGACTGTAAAATCGCCCGTTTGTGGATTTCGGTCAATTTCTATTTGGAATTTGGAAAAATTTTCTTTTGCAAAGTTGTAGAGAATTGAATTTCCTATAAAAACGCGTGAGATTCGAATTTTCTGACAAAAGGGCTATTTATCATGAATTATTGAAGTTTCGGAGTTCCGAAATAATTGATTTTTGAAAGTTTTAATTATTTTATATAAGAAAAACGTTTTTGTGGTTGTTGGCACATGGGTGGCTGATGTTTTTGACCAAAGAAGGCATGCTAGAGTTTTCAAAACATGTGGGCAAGAATTTTGAATAAATAATAATATATTTTATTAATTTAGTCTCCTTTGGCGTTCTAACATTCTCCTATAAATAGAGGGCTAAGTTAGAATTGAAAATCACACCAAAGACAAAGTTTTCTCTCTTTCTCTCTCTATATTATCGAGCGTATTCTTGTGAGTATACTTTGAGTGTTGCGGTGCGAGTTTCTGTCAGCACTATACCGAAATTCAGTCAGAAGTACGGCTATTTTGAGGTAAGGGATGTTATTTTCTTCTCAAATGATATTTTTTCTTCAATATCATTATGCCGGAATATTGGTGAACTTTTTTATCAAATTTGGAACTTTTGTGTGCCGGAGTTACTATTCACGTATACGGTACTATTCACGTATACGACACTATTCACGAATACGACGCTATTCACAGAAAAATTATTTTTTTTCTTTTCGTCCAAAATATCTATTGTGGTTACTAGCTTTGATTGTATCCATGTTTTGATCATTCTTGAATTTTACACCACTATGATTATTTTTGAGGTATTTTTTGACATGGATAAAACAAAGTACGAATCCTTAATCCTTAATCCTTGTCATTTTGTTTCAGTGGATTCGCTTCTTTAAAAATATTTTTTTATCATCTTCAGTCTTAAAGGATGTTATTATTGAATATCTTTGGCCTGTAGTGCAAAGATGAATGATTTCTGATGAATATCTTTGGCCCGTAGTGCAAAGATGAACATGTGTTTAGATGAACATGACCAACAGATGAATATCCTTGGCCTGTAGTGCAAGGATGAATATATGATTCAAGATGTGCACTGATTGATGTTGCAGGGATAAAAATACTGTTGATGGACTGTTAAATTCATAGACATTAGTAGATTTTATCCTCTACGTAACTCTTCTATGAATTAATATTTTCCGCTGCGAATATTGATTTAAAACTTGTTGTCTATTGTATTATATTAGATTTTTTCCCTGTTGAAGGTTAACGATAATTTGTTGTATATTATCTTAGTCATAATATTATTTACTGAGCTAGTTGAGCTCACCCTTTTCCTTTTTGTTCCATTTTTCTTCTCAGGAGACGAGAATATAGCGAGTACGAGTCGGGGTATGAATTGATGGTCCTTGAGAGAGTTGTTTAGTAGTCCTCACCATTTTTGTAAAATAATATATCAATAATTGTATTGAGGACATAGTTGGGTATGTATATTGTCTAGATGACAATGTTTGTATTCAAACTCACAGTTTATGGGTTGTAAAAGTTGTAGTTGTTTCTGTACCATGTATTTGGCGACTCAAAATGGGTTGGATGGAATGGACCTATTTTGGGGGCGTTACACTATAGATGCGGAGCGGGGGGACACATAAGTCCAAAATGTTCACAACCTTCCAAGGTATGTTTTAGTTGTGGAAAGGATGGTCACATAGCTCAATTTTGTCTTGTTTCAGGAAGAGCATTTTTCGTGACTTCTCAAAAAGCGAGTAACCCGAATGAAGTTAGCACGGGTTAGTTAATTATAAATTCCTATGAAGTTTATACCTTATTAGATACCGGTTCTACCCATTCTTTTATCTCTCTTGCTTGCGCTCAACGTTTAAATTTGACTTCGGAGAAATTAGACTTTGACTTATTGGTTGAAACTTCGTTAGTAGAAACCTTCATTACCTCCACTGTTTATAAATCTTAATTGATTCAAATCGACACTTTCACGTTACCTTTCGATCTTATTTCTTTGAAAATACTTGCCTGTGATGTGATTTTAGGAATCGATTGGTTAACTACTCATCATGCTTTTCATAAGGTTGTTAGCTTTCATATTCCTAACTAACCTGTGATGCGAATACAAGCAACCAAACCCTAAAGTCAATCACTGTCATATCAAGCCATAAGTAAAGAGTCCCGAGCCTTTATCTGGTGACTTCCTTATGTGGAATGTATCGAAGCCAGACCTTTCGTAGGCGACACTGTGAATGACGGTGGCAAGTTGATAGGTATCAATGTGACGTGCTATCCAAGTCTTGGATGAGAGTCACAATTTTGAATAATATTTCTATTGTTATTAAATTTCCTGATGTATTCTTGAAGAACTTCCTAGCTTACCCCTAGAGCGTGAAATCGAATTTTGTATTGACCCCAATACAAAACCCATTTCTTCAACCCTTAAATATTTTTTCAACCAAAACGAACGTATAACGTGCCAAGGACGTTGGCTCGAGCTATTCAAGATTACGACTATACCATTCAATATCATCGTGGAAGAGCAAACGTGGTAGCTGACGCGTTGAGTAGAAGATCGTATGCGTTTACGAGTGCGATGTTGTTAACACAAAGACCCATTTCGTATAATTTATAAATGATGAAGATAAAGTTAAAGACTCTAGGGACCCACGTGAAGATAATGAATATATGATTAGAATCGACTTTAATTGATAAAGTTAAAGTCGCTTAAGCTACATACTCAGAGCTGATGAATGTGAAGAAGAAGGTTCAAGAGGGCGTTATTCTAGAAGTAAGAATCGATGAAGAGAGGAAATCTCGACCCTCGATTTTATTGGCCCATTTGAAATCCTCGATCGAGTAGTAATTGTGGCCTATAAACTCGTTTTACTGCCAAGTATGTTGCTTGTTCATAACGTTTTTCACGTATCGATGTTACGTAAATATGTGGACGACTCAAACCACATTATTAAATTAGAACTAAACAAGAAAGAAGAAGATTTAATGTATGAGGAGATACGTGTTACAATCTTAGATAAGAAGGATCGTATTCAACAATCAAGGGTTATACCTCAAGAGTTAGAATCTGAAATGAAGTCAAGGTATCCTCACCTCTTCGGCATACCAGGTACGTACGTAAATTTCGAGGAAAAAAATTTCATAAGGAGAGGAGATTGTGAGACCGCAGATTTTATGACTAAAGATTTAAATTTCTCGAAATATTTTTTCTCAAAAGTATGGTGTGGATTTGATATAATGTTATAGTTGTGGGTAATATTTATAAATTTTACAAAGTATGCAAGTTGTTATATAATATTCGATTAGTCGGGCAATATTCGTTTTAACAGGGAATATTCGTACAACGACACAATCATTAGTGGACCCCACAACGAAATTATTGTCGGATTGAGAAAACGACAAAAATATTTTTATGAAAAAAACGGCGGAAGTTTTACCGTTAAAACTGTTGAACTACTCGGTAGTAAAAGTACAATAATACGCGTGATTGCATAGTAGCACACAATATTGATTATTGATGCTTACGTGAGAAGTCACTCATTTTTGTTCAATTATTGCTACAGTAATTGTTGCATAGTATCTCACGTTATTTGATTCAATTATTGTCGATATTTCACATATTATTAAATCAATAATTGAGATGACATAGTTATTAATATTATTATTTCTAATATAATGATGTCTAGAAGTTCTGCCAAGGAGAGGTTTGGTCACCTAATTGCGCGCCAATAGGGAGAAATATTTATTGGAAAGCCCCCTTTTTCCTGGGAATGACCTGGTCGATTAATATTGTGAATTATATTAATGATGATAAATGTTGTTAAATATATTGAGGTGTCTTTTTATGAAGTCACGGAAGTTTATATATATATATATTTTGTTTTATTAGTATTATTAATGTAATAAAACAGAAAAGCTTTTTATATAAAACAAAATACTTTTATAAATTTATTTATTTTATTAGACTATAAATAGAATATATTATATTATATTTAAAAGATTTTGTTTTATTAGAATATTTTATCAATACTGTATAGTGAATCAATATGGACCGTCCGTTTAAAAGTAAATCAATCTAGACCGTTCAAGAATTAGTTACTATTTTGTCGATTCTCCTATAAATAAAAGCTCATTCCTTCATTATTTTCTTACGAATTCACTGAAACTCTAGAGAAAGAAACTATAGAGAGAAAGAAGAAAAGTATCCTGCTACTTCACTACTCCTATATCTAGTTTCTTCTAAGATAAGGGATATTATTTGTTGTACCCGTAAGGGGTATTATTTCTTTTGTATTCATGATGAGAACTTCTGTTATTTTATTATTTATTATTCTGTTGGAATAACCTGTATACGCGGACTACCCTATACTTGGCGAAATTCTTCTGTTATTCCATTCTTTATTATTATGTTAGAATAACCTGTCTATGCAAAGTGCCGCATACATGGTGAAATTCTTCTGTTATTCCATTTTTATTATTATGTTGGAATAACCTATCTATGTGAAGTACCGCATACATAGTGAAATTATTCTGTTATTCCATTCTTTATTATTATGTTGGAATAACCTATCTATGCAAAGTACAACATACATGGTAAAATTCTTCTGTTATTCCATTCTTTATTATTCTATTGGAACATCCTGTCTGTGCGTTTATGCATGACCTGGTTCCATTATTTATTATCCTGTCTGTGCTTTTATGCATGACCTGGTTCCGTTATTTATTATTTTGTTGGAATAACCTGTCTGTGCGGTCTATCACATGCCTGGTGATTTCTTTTGTTATTCTATTCTTTATTATACTCAGTTGCTTAAAGTTTTAGCTTTTATACTCCATGAAATTAGTGGAATATCTTTGATATTTGCGCTTCATCCAGTATCTTTTTATGGAAATATTCTTCTAAGCATTCTTGAATTTCACTCTACAAAGCAGTATCATGTTGACAATTTGGATGTTATTGGTTCCTGGATAAATTAATTCTTGAACTTGTTTTATTGAATTCTTATATTATTGTCATCATTCTCATGTTTATATTATGTTGAAAGTCATCTGTGGCCTGTAGTGCATAGATGGACTTGGTATGATTATGACCAGGGATTATTCGGTATAATCATGACCGTAATATTACAAATAATGTGGTAAATGTCCACATTGGCCCGTAGTGCATTGATGGACAATTGTTGGCATGATCATGACCATTGATGAATACACGAATATCCTTGGCCCGTAGCGCATGGGTAATTTATGGTTGTGATACTAATGATTATCCTTGGCCGTAGTGTAGGGATGATGTGGATTATTTATTGAGCTGAGTCTCAGCGATAAAAATTGATGAAAACATTTTATATCATAGAAGATAGTAGATATTATGCTCTACTTGACTCTTCTAATAGATTACTTATTCCGCCGCAGTTAAACTTGATGTTCGTTATATTGTATCAGTTTAACACTATTGAAGGCTAACGATAATTTATTTTGCATTATCTTAGTCATAATATTTCTTCAGGAAATGAGAACGTAGCCGGAACTAGTCGGGGAACGGAGTGACAGTCCAGATGATAGTATTAGTAGTCCTCACTATTCTGTTAAATAGTGTGACAATAAATGTAATGAGTACTCCTTTGAGTGTGGATATTGTCTAGATGACAATATTCTTATTAAAACTCTTAATTTATGTTTTGTCGTATTTTACACGACAGCTGTATTATTAAGTTGTATTTGTATTCTGTACCATGTATTTGACGACTCAAGATGTGTGATGTATACCTATTTTGGGGGCGTCACATTATCTAATAAATTTCATTCATAAATATTTACTAACAACAATCACATCAATAAAATATTTATTTAATTTAATAAATATTTTAAATTACAATATAATAAAATATTGGATTGTTACATCCTTACAAGAATTCTGTCCCCAGAATCACAACTCAAACAATAAAATTGTCACAATAACCCCATTAAATCTTGTTATAACACCAAATAGAAGAAGAAAATGAAGATTTAGGTTATACTTTGTTCTAGTAGCAACCTTCCTTGATCTACCAAAGTAAGATATGATCTTAAGGTGCATTAATACGCCTCTCTTTCTCCTCAAAAACCGAACCCCTCTCTCCCTTTTCTCTCTTTGTATTTTGCTAGCTTGGGAGAAAAATAGAAGAAGAAGAATATGAGAAATGTAGAGAAAATAAAATGTGTGATTTAAAAATGTATCTTGCAATATAGTTAGATACAACTAGTATCATAACTAATATCCTCCATAACTTTGTTCTCCCTTGGATAAAAGGCTTTGCCTTATCACATCCAATTAAGCCTAATCATTTTATTAAGGGTGCTAAGTAGATTATATACCATTGGGAGATGGACACACTTTTACTTGATGTAAGAGTTACTAATTAAGGAACTTGATTAGCATAATTTTGTTGCCTTAAAAGGTCAGTCACTCTTACCTATTATCCCCTCCATTTTACTTTTATTTTAATACACAAATTTAATTGATTAAAAGTCTAAAATACCCTTAATCAAGTGGGTTAAGTATTGGTTTGCATTTTATTTCTTTTGGGCTTCTCATTTAATTGTTTTGGGCTATGTAATGAACATAGTTTAACAATTTTAATATATATTACCCTAATTTTTTATTTAAGGTTTCTATTTCTAATCTTATGAAATTTAATTACTTACACATATCTCTTTAACTTGTAACCTAATTAGGTTTACTATAATTATGTTTTAAATTATTAATCACTTGCAATAATAAAATTATCCACTTCAGTAAGTATAAATATTAAATACTAACTATTCATTATTACCATAACCTTTATGTTATTTAATTATCTCACCTAATGTATAATTAGGTTATAATGAAGCCTTTCTTTTTAATGGTATATATATCCATACCTATAGTATATATATTTATTTAGCCATACACTACTTCACATATGTTATCACATATTAAATCACTATATAGCACAAATTTTTAAATATCAATAATGTATATATATACAAAGTGACTTGAAATTCCTAGTTATTACATCCTCCCCCCTTATAAGAATTTCGTCCCCAAAATTACACATAAGGTTACTAAAAAAGATATGGATAATTTTCTCTCATCTTTTCCTCGAGTTCTCACGTAGCTTCTTCAGCATTGTGTGGTTCCTCCAAATAACTTTTATAGAATGTATAACCTTATTTCTTAACTTCTGCTTTTTTCTATCTAAAATTTCTACCGAAATTTCCTCGTATGTCAAATCTTTTTCGACCTGAATTGGTTCATGTAACGAATGTGATTTTTATAATTAATTAAAATATTTATTTGGGTTAGATAAATATTTTAGTTTATTTATTTATTGAATAATAAATATTTGATGTTGGTTGTTATGGCTTAATTTAATTAAGCGTTATAATTTGATAGATAATTTTATAATTAATGTGCAATTTATTATTAAAGTTTAATTGATTTTACTAATAAAATAACTTTAAATTATTTAAGTATGATTTTATTAATTAAGTGTATGTTAAATAATTCTTCAATTGATGTGTATTTTATTACTTTAATGTTATGGAAATATTATAATTTAATTAAATTAGAAGGTTTGTAATGGGTTAAAAAAATTGCAATTATTTTGGTTAAATAGGAATTATGATTAGTAAGGTTTGATTGAGTTTATTACTAAAATAAGTAATTATTTAAGTATGACATTAGAAATATGTTATATATTATAATAAAGTAATACTAGTATATAATGAATAGCCTAACCATTGGGTTGCTTAACTAATGATGGAAAAGTGACGTTATGCTACTAAGATGGCTTAATGTGATATTGGTCATGCATGTAGGAGTTTTGTAACATAAGCCTTATGTTATTAGTGGGGGTTACTATTATATTAATTAATTACATAACTATTATCCAAATGAGGAGTTATAGAAGAAGAAATCATAGAGTTTTTTTTCTTTTAGAGCAAGAGTCTTTGTGGAAGAGAGAAATAGGGAAATTGTGAGAAATAGAGAGAAATAGAGGAATTGAGAGAAGCTAGAATAAGAAGAAGCCATGGAAGAAGAAGAAGAAAAAGCTAGAAGAAGTTAACTTCTAAACCCTTGTTTAATCTTTGATTTTTTGGATAGATTTATGTGTTTATAAGATCTAGGGTAGTTGATGATTGGGTAATATACCCATGAATCAGATATACGTGGGCTTAAATTGTTGAATTCTCGAGTTGTTTAGAAGCATTTTTACTGTGTATAGAGTTTATTTTGTAGATTTGGGAGCTTCAGGGGCAATTTGGGGAGTTTTAGTGGTACAATGGCATTTCTGTAATAAATTTAAAGCCCAACATCGGGGCGCTGAGAATTATACTGGATGCAGCGCCGGGGAGCTGAGCCTCGGCTAAAGTTTACCAGGTGGCGCGCGAGGATTGAGTTGACTTGCATTGGCCGATTTAATTCAGAAGTTTATTGGAAAAAGGATTGCGGGGGGAGAAGGAAGTCTATAAAGGCCGAATTGCTGAATTAAAAAGGGGGCTATCAACTACACAAAAAAGGCTAAGGAAGGAATCAAGAACAGATTGAAGATTTTACTTAGAGTTTCTTCTTCTCCATTCTTTCAATTTGTGTAATTCTTTAAGGATGATTTGCAAAAGATTATTGGTTTTAATTTCTACTATGAACTTATCATTAAGATTTCAATTGAACCTTTTATGGCTATAAATTAGGTATTTAATTTATTCCAATTATTTGTGTTGAAGTGAATTGTTTATCTTGCCTTACATTTATTGATTAATTATTTGGCCAATAATTACCTTATTATTCTAGAAGGAATTGAAAAAGGAATTCTAGGGTTAGAACTGGGCATGATAACATGTGACTTAGTTATTTGCATGGTGAATAATTAAGTTTGTGAATTGAATGAAAATATCTGTTCACCGCATGTAACACATAAGGAATTGGGATTGAAGGAGTTTAATTCAATTATTTTGTATAGGAATATAGCAAGATTAATCTGGATTAAATAGAAGTCAATTGATTACTTGGAAAAGGTCTTTTGGCAGTTGAGAATTCCTATTAACAATTCAGCAGGCATAATAATTGGGATAATTGGATAATTGTTTTATAGTTCATAATTGGGGATATTGAAGTCTTAGTCTTTATTTATCTGAATTCATTCGTTAAAATCTTAGTTTTGTTTAGTTGATTTATTTTAGAATAATCTCTTTTAATTGTTTAATTTAGTTTTTTTAATTCGAAAAATCACAATTTATGGTTGTTTAACTAAAATTGGATTGATATAGTGCTAGTAGTCGGAATTTATTGATTAGAATTCTCTATGGAATCGACACTCTATCTTATCACTTTATTACTTGTTGACTGTGTATATTTGCATATATCTATTGATTGCGAAATCAACCAACAAGTTTTTGGCGCCGTTGCTGAGGAATTCTTTATTAATATTAATTCCATATTAGTTATAATCAAATCGGTCTTAATTTAAACGTTATTTATTTTTCTTCTTGTATTTGCAGGAATTCTTTGCAAGTGCATGCACACTAGATCAAGGGCTAAAAAGGAACTTTTTTCCTTATACAGACGATATCGAAAGGAAGTTCCGGAAATTGCAGT
This sequence comes from Panax japonicus, assembly GCA_020205505.1. Lineage (NCBI taxonomy): Eukaryota > Viridiplantae > Streptophyta > Magnoliopsida > Apiales > Araliaceae > Panax > Panax japonicus. The sequence continues at coordinate 49,347,437 of CM035110.1, read as the reverse complement.
TGACGAGTGTAGTGTCACCTGTGGAAGAAAATCTGGAAGAACAAGGAATTCCAGTGAACATGGCAGGGGACGATCGAAAATCACTTAGGGATTATGCCATGCCGAATGTCATAGATATACATTCGAGTATTAGGAGACTGACAATCAATGCAAACAATTTTGAGATAAAATCGGGAACAATTCAGATGCTTCAGAATACATGCCAGTTTGGGGGTAGTTCGATAGATGATCCTAATGAGCATATCTTGAGTTTCTTGAAAGTTTGCGACACCTTCAAATTCAACAATGTATCGAAAGATGCTGTAAGGTTAAGGATGTTCCCGTTTACCTTGAAAGATAAAGCGCGGAGTTGGTTACATTATTTGCCTCCTGGTTCAATCACAGTTTAGGACGACTTAGCTCAAAAATTTTTAGCTAAGTTTTTCCCACCAGCGATATCGGCAAAACTACGGAACGATATTCACACCTTTGCACAGTTTGACTCAGAATCGTTATATTAGGCGTGGGAAAGATTTAAGGATATGCTCCGTAAGTGCCCACATCACGGAATTCCACAGTGGATGTAGTTGGGGATATTTTGTGATGGTTTGCACGTGTCCACAAGAGCCAGTATTGATGCAGCAGCAGGTGGAGCGATCATGTCTAAAAATTTTGATGAGGCGTATCAGCTGTTAGAAACGATGGCCAACAACAACTATCAGTGGCCCATGACTAGGTCGAACCCTCCGAAAACACTAGGAAAGTTTGAAGTGGATCCTATGACAGCATTATCAGCACAGGTGGCTGCAATAGCTAAGAAAATGGAAACATGGAGTCCACCATCCACACAACAGGTAGCAATGGTTTGTGAATTATGTGCTGGGGGTCATGCTACAGATCAATGTGCCATAAATTCTGAATCAGCTTAGTTCATAGGGAGTTATAATCGATCTACCCAACCTTATCCGAATCAAAACGCATATAATCCAGGTTAGAAAAATCATCCGGGATTTACATGGAGTAACAATCAAGCTCAAGCTCAAGTGCCGTGACAATAAAACACATCCGAATTTCAAAATCAGACTCAACAACAACTAGAGAGGAAATCAAGTTTGGAAAAAGCTTTGGAAAATTCATTAGAGCTACTGACAAAAGGCTCAATGAACAAGACAAGATATTGAATCAAGTATAGCTAAATATGAAAAGCCAAGGTGCGTCAATAAATAATCTGGAAAATCAAGTGGGGTAGATAACACATGCACTGAATAACCGACCACTTGGAACACTCCTGAGTGACACAGAGAAAAATCCTGGCAGAGATGATCATTGTAAGGCTGTAACTCTACGAAGTGGAAAGGATTTGCAAGAGACAGTCAAGGATAGGGAAAAAAGGGACAATGCAACAAGTTAAATAGAGGAAGTTGTGGGCACCGGAAAACGTCAAGATGAGACCTTAGAGCAGAAAGAACCAGAACCAACCATTACAATGCCTCCCATACCGTATCCGTAGAGGTTTCAGAAATCCAAGTTGGATAAGCAGTTTTCAAGATTCTTGGATATTTTCAAAAAACTGTATATCAACATCCCCTTTGCCGAAGCCTTGGAACAAATGTCGAGTTACGCTAAGTTTATGAAGGAGGTTTTGTCGAGAAAGAGGAAATTGGGTGAGTTCGAGATAGTGGCATTGACCGAAGAATTCAGCGCGATCATTTAGAATAAGTTACCGTCGAAGCTTAAGGATCCAGGTAGCTTTAATATTCTATGTGAAATTGGAAATCAGTTTTCAGGACGAGCATTGTGTGATTTAGGGGCAAGTATAAATTTGATGTCATTATCCGTCTACAGCCAGTTTGGACTTCAAGCTCCACGACCGACAAATATCATTTTGAAGTTGGCGGATCGATCGGTTACATATCCACGAGGTATTGTTGAGGATGTTTTAGTCAAAGTGGATAAATTCATCTTCCCTGCGGATTTCTTTATCCTGCATTGTGAAGTAGATATCGAAATTCTAATTATTCTTGGGCGACCATTCTTAGCAACGGGAAGAACTTTGATTGATGTGCAAAAATGAGAATTGACGATGCGAGTTGAGGATCAACAAGTCACCTTTAATGTATTTAAGTCAATGTCTTATCCGAAAGAAAAAGGTGAATGCATGCGGGTGGATATCATGGACGAATTGATTAATCACAAGTTCCACGGAAATTATTTAGAGGACTCGCTAGAATCCATTTTGCTCGGGATGGACGACGATAGTATTGAAGATGACGTTGAGTATATCAAATGACTAGATACATCATCTTTCTTCTGAAAAATCAATCAACCATTCGACACCCTTGATAGGCCCGAAACAGAAGGTAAAAAGTGAAAACCCTCAATAGAAGAGCCACAAATATTGGAACTAAAACCGCTACAATCTCATCTGCAGTATGCCTACTTGGGAAAAGATGCCACCTTACCAGTGATTGTTTCGACAGAGTTAACTAACACGCAAAAGGAGAAACTGCTACGGGTCTTGCGAGAGTTCAAAATAGCAATTGGGTGGACTATAGCGGATATTCGAGGAATTAGTCCCTCATTCTATATGTATAAGATTTTAATGGAAGAGGGAGCAAAACCAACCATTGAACTGCAAAGAAGGCTAAACCCCATTATGAAGGATGTGGTGAAAAATGAGATCATAAAGTTGTTGGATGCCGACATTATTTACCCAATCTCGGAAAGTTCATGGGTAAGTCCTGTACAATGTGTACCAAAGAAAGAGGTTATGATAGTGGTAAAGAACGAAGCTAATGAGCTCATCCCTACTAGAACTGTTACAGGATGGAGAGTATGTATGGACTATCGCAAGCTGAATAAAGCCACACGCAAGGATCACTTCCCCTTGCCGTTCATTGATCAGATGTTAGATAGGCTGGCGGGACATCAGTTCTATTGTCTCTTAGATGGATATTTCGGATACAACCAAATTTCCATAGCCCCGGAGGATCAAGAGAAAACTACATTCATATGCCCCTATGGTATGTTTGTATTCCGGCGTATGTCTTTTGGTTTATGTAATACGCCGGCAACCTTTCAATGTTGCATGATGGCGATCTTCTCCGATATGGTAAAACAAAATTTGGCAGTATTCATGGATAACTTCTCCATGTTCGGTGATACCTTCAACTTATGCTTAAATAATTTGGTCTTAGTGTTGAAACGATGTGTGGAAACCAACCTAGTTCTTAACTGGGAAAAATGTCACTTTATGATGCAAGAGGGGATTATTTTGGGGCATAAGGTTTCTGCAGTAGGCTTAGAGGTGGACAAAGTGAATATTGAGACAATCGAGAAATTACCACCTCCATCATCTGTAAAGGGAATTCGAAGCTTCTTGGGACATGCGGGTTTCTACAGACGATTCATTAAAGATTTTTCCAAAATTTTAAAACCCTTATGTTCCCTGTTGGAGAAGGACGTGCCTTTCAAGATGGATCAGTTATGTATCGAGGCATTTAAAGTATTAAAGAGGAAATTGGTCTCAGCTCCAATTATTGTGGCGCCCGATTGGTCTTTATCGTTCAAATTGATGTGCGACGCCAGTGACTACGTAGTTGGAGCAGTATTGAGACAACATCACGACAAATTTTTTCACACAATCTACTACTCCAGCAAGACGTTGACGGATGCCCAGTTGAACTACACAACCACCGAAAAAGAATTACTTGCTGTTGTGTTTGCCTTTGACAAATTCAGAGCATATCTCACTGGGACCAAAGTAATTGTCTACACCGATCATTCTGTCATTAAATATATGATTGAGAAGAAGGATGCCAAACCGCAGTTAATACGGTGGGTACTTTTGTTACAAGAATTTGATTTGGAGATCCGGGATAAAAAAGGTACCAAAAATCAGGTGGCGGATCATCTTTCTTGGTTGGAAAATGTGGAGATGCAGAAAAAAGACAACGTAATGATTAATGAGAAATTTCTGGATGAACAGCTTCTCCGAGTAACAACAATATTGCCATGGTATACAGATTACGTGAATTACGTGGTTGCTAAGGTATTACCACCGAATTTGAACTCACAATAATGAAAGAAGTTCTTCCACGATGTTAAACAGTATTATTGGGACGAACCATTTCTATTTAAGGCTTGCGCAGATTAAATGATTAGATGTTATGTGCCACATGAAGAGATGGACAGCATAGTAGGTCATTGCCACTCATCAAATTACGGAGGTCATTATTCAGGCGATCGGACGGCGGCCAAAGTGTTGTAATCAGGATTTTTCTGGCCTTCTCTATTCAAAGATGCTTACCTCTATGTGCTAAAGTGTGATCGGTGCCAACGTATAGGTAATATCTCTAAGCGTAATGAAATGCCACTCAACATAATTTTGGAGGTTGAACTATTCGACGTGTGGGGAATCGACTTTATGGGACCTTTCCCATCCTCATTCAATAATTAGTACATTCTATTGGCGATAGATTACGTTTCTAAATGGGTAGAAGCCGTAGTGTTATCCACAAATGATGCCAAAGTCGTACTATGATTTTTAAAGAAAAACATCTTTACACGATTTGGGACACCGAGGGCGATAATCAGTGATGAGGGAACTCATTTCTGTAATAAGCAATTCACTAAATTGCTTATAAAGTATGGGGTTCGTCATAAAATTATAGCCGCGTATCATCCCCAAACCAATGGTCAAGCGGAACTCGCGAATAGGGAGGTAAAGCGAATTTTGGAAAAGGTCGTTAATCCATCACGGAAAGATTGGGCAATGTATCTTGACGAAGCCTTATGGGCATATCGAACAGCATATAAGAATCCGATCGGCATGTCAACTTATCGAATGGTCTACGAAAAGACATGCCATCTCCCGGTCGAACTAGAACACAGTGCACACTAGGCCATTCAGAAACTTAATTTTGATCTATACGCAGTGGGTGAGAAAAGGTTACTGCAATTAAATGAGATGGACGAATTCCAGTTCAATGCTTACGAGAACACAAAACTCTACAAGGAGAAAGTCAAAGCCCGACACGATAAAAAAATTCTTGATCATCAATTCGAACCGGGTCAACAAGTTTTGCTTTTCAACTCATGATTACCTTTATTTCCTGGGAAACTGAAATCTCGTTGGTCGGGACCTTTCACGATTATATCTGTCGCACTATATGGAAACATTGAAGTCGAGGAACCGAATTCAAAGCGTACATTCAAGGTTAACGGCCAACGTCTGAAACACTATTGGGGTGGACCCATCGAACGTCAATCCACGGTCATGTACCTCTCCGAACCAATGGACAATTAAGTAACACTGCAAAGTTTGGCTGACGACTATAAACCAAGAGCTACAGGGAGGCAACCCAGGAGTTTGTGTTATTTATTTATTTCATTAAGTTTCATGTAATTAGTAGTTTCAGTATTTGAATTACTTATATTTCATTTGAGGATATGTAGAATAATTTTTGCATCATATACTAGTGCAGGACCAGCTCAATATTGGATTACACATGTTCACCATAGCACCTCAGCGCCCAGGCGCTCCAATTGCACTTACTTTCAGCGCCTCGGCGCTAGTCCGTCATGCTCAAACCTGTCGCCCAGCGCCCCGGCGCTCCTTTTCAATGCAAACACAACGCCCCCGCGCTAGCACTCGGTATCAAACCCTGCCCATCAGCGCCCTGACGCTGTACGTCTGCTTTATCTCAACGCCCCGACGCTGGGCTTGAAAACCGAACCCTGTAGCATAGCACCCCGACGCTGCATGTGTGCTTTATCTCAGTGCCCCGGTGTTGATGTGCAAAATAGAGTCTTATCTCACTTGAAAAATCGTTCGGTTCCCACTCAAATAGCCCAACCTCTTCACACGTCACCTATATCACAAATAAACGGCTCTCCTCTGGTAACTTATCTCAAAACTTTTATATAGCATTCACAATATCTAACTAAATTCCACATCTCACATTGGGATTTTAAATCTGTAAACACTTTTTATCTAGAATCTCTACTGCAAAGGTATGTACCGAATTTAAATGGTGGTGGAATCAATTCTTGTTAATTATGCAATTGGTTAGTTAATATACATCTTGATTCACATTCTATAACATCTAAAGTGTAGATCTTCTTCTTCTTCTGATCTTGACTATCCCATATTGCACATATATGACTCACTGTTGAATGGGGAATTCATACATATGTAGGTATTGCATGTTAAGGGCTTGACTTGATAGGAAACTAGGGTGATTCAAAGCAATTTATGAGTTTCCCATAAGGTGTTTGATAAATTGCCTGACTCAATGCTAATGGTTCAATTCGCACATATCACAATATCCACGCACTTTATTTATTTGCCATTTTGTTACCACAATATTATAAGTCTACTGTCACACATATTAATCACTAATGTTGGGGGGGGGTTACACTGTATTGATGCATGCGTGGGGTCATATTGCTTGACACGACACATCTTTTGGGGCATATCAAGCTATTATGGATCGTGCCACACCCCCAACCATGTACTTGCATGCACTTATTTTGAAGTTTGGGGGTTGTGATCTGAGTAAATTTTTACATATTTGCATGATGCTTAATTCTAATACATGTGAATGCGTATTCTTGAAGACTTTTTTAAATGGCTTCAAAGCGACAACGTGGAAAAGGTTTCGGATCAGCTTTGGCTCCACCAAAATTTGATAATAGAAGGTTTGTCTCCGCTGAGGCACAAGAACGATACAATAAGATGGCCACACGCTCTCTCGTTCCCGAACGCGGGTTAAGGCCTAATCAAACCAAGGACGAGGACATGGCCGTCATGATTGCTGAAAGAAATTGGTTTCCACTCACCGAATAACCCGATCCAGCAGTAGTTGCCATTGTCAAAGAATTCTACGCCAACGTTCCTGAACACTACCACTATGGGGTGTTTGTGAGGGGCAAGACTGTCGAAATTGGCGAAGAAGACATTAATGGTTGTTATCAACTGCCATTAGAAGGACTCAACGACGAGTATGCTAATTTTGTGAGTCAAGGCCCTGACTATAAAACAATTATCCGTGAGCTTTGTCAACCAGGAACAACATGGACTATACATGAACGGGGTAGCATGACATTTCCTTTGTCACACCTCAGCTTATATGGAAAGGCTTGGTATGCCTTTTTATGCACTAAACTGATGCCTTGCACACATGTGAGCCATGTCACGAAGGAGCGAGTGATGCTGTTATATTCGATAATTAAAGGTTTCAAAATTGATGTTGGTCACCTTATTCAACAATCTATTCTCCGAGCGTCACGACGAGGTACCACAGGAGGGTTACCCCATCCATCTCTCATCTGCGTTTTGTGTGCTAAGTTTGGGGTAAAATGGAAGTTGGATGAGATGATTCAGATGCCAATGCTCGTGTTGGACCACAAGTTGATCAGCAGGTATAAACTATGGACAGGTGGGGAGAACCACCCTAGGGGATTGGGTTTTATAATTCCCCAAGTTGAAGCTTCACAAGCTCTACCACCTCAAGCTCCACCTAGTTATGGTCCTTCCTCCGCAGCTCACCGTGGTGTGGTTCCTGAAGCAGTATAGCGTGACATAGATGGATGTTTTTATAATCTTGAAGCCCAGAATGTACGCCTTTCGGAGCGCCAGGATGTCATCTATAAGTACTTGGTTGACCAGTTTGCAGCCCAGAATACCATGAATGCCCAACTGTTCCCGGGCGTTAATCTTAGCCAGTTCCCTATTGCTACCATTCTGCCAGTATTTCCCCCTTCTAATCTAGAGATGAGCGAGGATAATGATGCTCCACCCAAGGCATAAGCTCTTCAGGGAAGTCCTCTATTTTATTTTGTTTTATTTTTCGTATGAGGAAATTGCTCTAGATAAGTTTGGGGGTAGTTAATTTTTATTTGCAGTTGTAGATTGTTAATAGTTTGTGGATAATGTGGGTTTTTTTTGTTGGTTAAATGTTGCATTTAGGATTGCATGTTAATTCCAGCTTTTGATAGTACATATGTTTGGGGTCAGTGATGAATTTAAAATTGCATGAACAAGTCTAGTAAGGATTGTTAAGCCAGTGATATGATTTTCTTAACATAATTTAAATCTTTATCTGTTTGACACTGATATTATCAGGATAACACATTTTGAAAAATGACCATGTTGGCTATGATAGTTTAAATGGATAGATAGTAGACTTCTAAAGGATGAATGCTAGTGAAATAAAAGAACAATTTGAATAGCTAGAGATAACTGAATTTAGACATAAACTTAAGTTTGGGGGAAAAATATTTGGAGTATATAAGCTTTAAAAAAATTAATAAAAAAATAAATAAATAACCGTGGCATGCTTGTCTAGTTTTGTGGCCTTTGTTACTTAAATAAGTAAGCCCGAGGGGATTGTCTTTACACCTAGCTCCCTAAGGTCTTAATGACTTGGGAGTCATTGGTCGAAAGCTCATTAAGGTAGCACTGAAAAGCCTAAGGGAATAAGACAATGCATAATCATGAGAAGAAACAAAGAAAAGAAAAAAAAGTAATAATAAAGCGGGAAAAGTGCAAAAAGCCCCCGTAATAATAAAAAAAGAAGAAGCATAAGTATTCCATTTTGACAGTTGAACTTTAGTAATTGTTTGATTTCAGCCGAATCAAGTTTATTTGATGAGTTTTTGAGTTTACACTGTATAATGCCTTCAAAGATACTTATTATCTTTCGTATTTTGCTTTTCATTGGTTAGCATGGTTGTTGAACACACACACAATAACAGTAATACCAGATTTAGATTCATTGATTGTTGGGATATTATTGATCCACCTTAACATGATGTATTAACATGTTTATGTGATTTTTCTGAGGCCTAATGGATATATAGTATGCTATTTAATTGTTGGAATTATGAACATATAAATAGTTTTAGGTGCAATTGTATGTTGATTTGTTCATGTGTCTTGTGTTTTGTTGCTTGAGAACAAGCAACGATTTAAGTTTAGGGGTATTTGATGATCGGTTAATATACCCATGAGTCGGATATATGTGGGCTTAAATTGTTGAATTCTCGAGTTGTTTAGAACCATTTTTACTGTGTATAGAGTTTATTTTGCAGATTTGGGAGCTGCAGGGGTAATTTGGGGAGTTTTAGTGGTACAATGGCATTTCTATAATTAATTTAAAGCCCAGCGCCGGGGTGCTGGGAATTATACTGGATGCAGCGCCGGGGAGCTGAACCTCGGCTATAGTTGACTAGGTGGCGCGCGAGGATTGAGTTGACTTGCATTGGCAGATTTAATTTAGAAGTTTATTGGAAAAAGGATTGCGGGGGGAGAAGGAAGTCTATAAAGGCCGAATTGCTGAATTAGAAAGGGGGCTATCAAATACACAAAAAATGCTAAGGAAGGAATCAAGAACAAATTTCGCGCCAATGAGGAGAAATCCTTATCGGAAAGCCCCTCTTTCTTGGGAACGACCTGGTTGTTAAATATTATGAATTATAATATTAATGATTAATAAGTTCGTGTTGATTAAAGATAAAATTGATAGTTTCATTGTGTTGGAATTATTAGTGTTAGTGAAAATCGACATTTATTTCGATAATAATTGATGTCTGGAGGTTATATTGACCAATCGGGTAATTTACATGAAAAACAAGCAATTAATTGCTATTAATTCACATGATTATAACTATTTGTTCACATGTGTGTACTATTGATTCACATTCTTGTACTATTAGGGGAGGTGGTGCAAGATTGATAATACTTGCATGACTAAGTTAAAAATGGAGGTATAGTTGAAGGTACTATACTGTAATTCGTATTTTCACATGATTATAACTATTGATTCAAATGATTGAACTATTGATTCACGTTATTTATTATTAGGGGAGGTGGTCCAAGTTTGATAATACTTGCAGGACTAAATTAAAAATGAAGAAAAAGAGGAAGGTATTATACTGTAATATTTTGAGCTCCAAAACGTGCAATTATCGAAACTATATTTTCCTATAAATAGAAGCTCATTCTTCCTTCATTTCTCACCAATTCACTAAAGTTATAGAGCAATTATTATAGAGAGAAATTATAGAGAGAAAGAAGAAGAGAAGTTTGCTACCACACTATTCCAGTATTCAGTCTTCTTTTGAGGTAAGGGGTATTATTTCTTTTGTATTCATAAAGAGAGCTTCTGTTATTCCATTCTTTATTATTATGTTGGAATAACATGTCTATGCGAAGTACCGCATACATGGTGAAATTCTTCTGTTATTCCATTCTTTATTATTCTGTTGGAATATCCTGTCTGTGCGGATTACACTAGACCTGGTTCCATTCTTTATTATTCTGTTGGAATAACATGTCTGTGCGGTCTATCACATGCCTGGTGAATTTTGTTGTTATTCCATTCTTTATTATTATGTTGGAATAACCTGGCTATGCGAAGTACCGCATACATGGTGAAATTCTTCTATTATTCCATTCTTTATTATTCTGTTGGAATAAACTGTCTGTGCGGTCTATCGCATGCTTGGTGAATTCTTCTATTATTTCATTCTTTATTATTCTGTTGGAATAACCTGTCTGTGCGGTCTATCGCATGCCTGGTGAATTCTTCTGTTATTCAAATCTTTATTATTCTGTTCGAATAACCTGTTTGTGCGGTCTATCGCATGCATGGTGAATTCTTCTGTTATTCCATTTTTATTATTCTGTTAGAATAACCTGTCTATGTGGATTACCGAATTCATAGTGAATGATCCTTTGTATTCATTCCTTACTAAATTGTGAAAATGATCTGTCTACATGGATTACCGCATAGCGGGCGAAAATCCATTTGCAGTTTTGTATATTCTATTATACTCGTATGAGATATCATTTCTGTTATACTCGTCATGGAATATCATTTTCTTTGGTATTTTTCTTTTACGAGTTACTATTCACGGGTTACTAATTACCCATTTACTATTTACTCTAGTATTATTCACTCGGGTATTCGGGGTACTTTTCGTGTCGGAGTACTATTCATGAGTTACTATTCGTGGGTTACTATTCACCGGTTACTATTTAATCTAGTATTATTTACTCGGGTATTTGAGACACTTTTCATGCCGGGGTACTATTCACCCGAAAAATATATTTCTTTTCTGTCCAAATTATTTTTGGTACATGAATATTATTCTTGAATTTTACTCTACAAAGCAGTATCATGTTGACAATTTGGACGTTATTGATTTCTGGATAAATTAAATTATAAATCTTTAAAATTTATCCTTGAACTTGTTTTATTGAATAATTATGTCATTGTCATCATCCTCATGCTTATATTGTGATGAAAGTCATCTTTGTCTTACATGCATAGATGGACTTGGTATGATTATGACCAGGGATTATTCGGTATAATCATGACCATAATATAACGAACGATGTGGTAAAAGTCCTCATTGGCCTGTAGTTCATTGATGGACAGTTGTTGGTATGATTATGACTAGGGATTATTCAGTATAATCATGACCATTGATTATTACATGAATATCCTTGGTCGTGGTGCAGGGATGATTCGATTTTAATTATTAAGTTGAGTCTCAATGATAAAGTTGATGAAAAACTTTTTAAATCATAGAAGATAGTAAATTTTATGCTCTACTTGACTCTTCTAATGGATTGCTTATTTTCGCTGCAGTTGTTGATCTAAAACTTGTTGTCTATTGTATTCTATCAGTTGTTATACTGTTAAAGGCTAAGGATAATTTATTCTGCATTATCTTAGTCATAATATTTCTTACTGGGCTAGTTGAGCTCACCCTTTATTTCATTGTTCTCTTCAGGAAATGAGAATATAGCTGGGATGAGTCAGGGAATGGAGTGATGGTCCAGGATAAATGGCTTTAGTAGTCCTCACTATTCTACAGAATAATGTGATAATAATTGTAATGAAGATTCCATTGAGTGTGGATATTGTCTAGATGACAATATTCTTGTTTAAACTCTGAGCTATGTTTTATTGTATTTTACATGACTATTGTATAATTAAGTTGTATTTGAATTTATTTACCATATATCTGGCGACTCAAGATAGGTGATGTATACCTGTTTTGGGGGCGTCACAGTTGGTATCAAAGCTTAGGGATATGATCTCTGGCTGAGATGTGAGACAAGAACTTGGAGGGGAGAGACGGGGAATTCCTTCGCTAGTAGGACCTACCTAAGTTTATTTGGTATTTAATTGGTCGGTCAGAATATAGAGATAATATGTGGCATGTCAATTAACCTTTATTTTGAAACTGTAGTCTAGAATGATATCTGAAATACAGGAGATGAGAAATGGGAAAATCATGATAAAGAGGAAATAACCGGGAAGGTACAATCCGAAAAGCAAGCAAGGTATTCTCATCTCTTTAAACTATCAGGTACATAAATTTCGAGGGCAAAATTTCATAAGGAGGAGAGATTGTGAGATTCAAAATTTTATGAATAAAAGTATTTAATTTTTCTATTTTGGTAAATAGTTACACTAGACCTGGTTCCATTCTTTATTATTCTGTTGGAATAACCTGTTTGTGCGGTCTATCGCATGCCTGGTTAATTCTTCTGTTATTCCATTCTTTATTATTCTGTTGGAATAACCTGTCTGTGCGGTGTAGACACTCAAAATTTTTTGCACTCCTATTCCTAACATTGTAGGAGGGTAGATTTTTCTTTTGGAGATACCCTTGAAAGACAGCTTACATCCATATCGGATACTAACGGAACATCATCTCAACCCGAAACACAAACCGAGAACATCAACTCAACCCGAAACACCCACCGGGTGTGTCATTTCCAATCTCGGAGATAACCCCAAGATATGCAGATCAAAAGACTGGCAATAACACCGAAGAGGACAGTCATGTCTCGGTGATAACATCGCGACGTTCAGTTCCAGTTCCAGAGATAACACTGGGTGTAGCAACCCCATCCTTGTTGATAGCCCCAAAGGATGCCATTGCAGTTCCGACGATAACCCCAAAAATGCTTGTTTCAAACTTGTGTGATCAGCTTCAATCCAGATGACAGTGAGGCATACAAAAAAGCAGTCCAATCTCAGATGTAACCCTGAACAAAGTCTGCTTTCCGCTTAAACAGGCGATAAACCCGGTGAGGAGTCACAACGTCATCTGTCCACGTCAACAAGATGATATCGCGACATACCAACAAGTAGTCCAATCTCAGCAGTAACCCTGAGCAACGTCTACTTTCAACTCAAACTGGCGATAACCCCGACGAGGAGTCAAACGTTATCTTGTTCCTTTAACAAATGGCACGTCGTCTCAACACTTCATACATACATACAACAAATGTCCTATAAGAGCCGAGGATTAACAATCCCGAGTGACTATTACGTGTGGCAGTACTTTGGATAGAATTTAAATCTTGAAGACCATGGGCATAGACCCCTCTTCCTAACTTCGTATAACCTCTAATCCATGTCATTACGTAACTCTTGACACAAGCGATCCGAAGAAGTACAGATATACTTCGTTCGGATGCTCGAATTGAAGTTCTGCAAGTTCGAGCAGACATTACAGTGCATAACTGCATGTACTACGAGACGATAGGACCCGTGAGGCTCGAATCCACCACGACCAGTCGTAGGTACAACTGCGGCTGCCGCAGGTGTACCTGTGGCCATCTGTCTATATATACAAGGCTTGGGTCAGCCATTTGGGAAGAGAGTTGAGTGTTTCCTCTTCTTTAAACACTAGTTAGCTCACATATAGCTAATTTTTAACCGACGGGAGCTGAGTGTTTATCCATTTAAAGTCTAAGAAGTCTACTTTGGCAGCCCACTGTAAGCCTTCTTCTATTCTATAAAGCCTCTTTCTCATATATCACACATTGTTGTACACGTTGATAGTCGTGTGAGTATGTTTGCCCGGACTTCGGTCCGTGGTTTTCATTTTTGTCTGTATATATATATACTAATATATGTATATATTTCATATATATAGACTAACATTATCGAGTTATGCCTCGATTGAGCCTAGACATCGGTCTGGAGCGTTTACGTGCTTATATATATATATATATATATATATATATATATATATATATATATATATATAAACTGTGGTCAGACTCTGTCTGATGAGCCTGGATTTTACATCTGGAGCGTTTAATTGCTTTTGTATATATATTTATTTATACATAATTGCTATCAGACATATCTGATGAGCCTGGATTTTATATCCGGTGCGTTTACTCGCTTATATATATATATAGAACAAGGATCCTGTCCGGGAGTCCGGACAGGTCCTAAAATCCGGACCAATTTTTTTATTTTTTGCTTTTTTTTTGAAACAAGTAAAAAATAAATAAATTATGGAACTGAAATTTTTTCATAATACAGTGTTTTGGGTGTGTTTTTAATACCTATACCAACCAATGTATGTACAGTCTGCCCAGACTGTACAGAAATGTTTTGGTATAGGCATCCAAATCACGCCCAAAACACTGTATTGTGGAAAAATTTCAGTTCCATAATTTCTTTTTAGTTGTTTCAAAAAAAAAGGTCCGGATTTTGTTAAAATCCGGGAGTCCGGACCTGATCCGGACTATATATATATATATATATATATATATATATATATATATAATTGTTGTCGGGCATATCCGATGATCCTGGATTTACATCCGATGCGTTTACTGCTCTTATATATATATATATATATATATATATATATATATATATATATATATATATATATTTACATTCCAATCAAGCCTGGAGTTTCTTCCGTGGCTTTTTACAGCTTTTTTACATTTCGTCCTGCCTAGAGTTCACTTCGTGGCAGCTAATCGCTTTTTATAGCTTTATTTACATTTTATCCTTCATGGAGTTTACTTCGTGGCAGTTGATAGCATTTACTGCTTTATTTATATTTCTGATCCCTCATGGAGTTGCTTTATAGTGGTTGATCATGTACATATATATATTTATCGCTTTTATATAAATAACTACTTACTGCTTTCCACATAAATTGCAGTATCATGTTAGTCTAGGAATCATGTGATCATAGGTTCAGTCTATTGAACCTAGATTCGGTTCCCATGATGGACATTTTTTAGTTGTAAGCAGCTTTTATATTATTTTACAGTGTCTGAGTTTCCTTGGTTGGTTGTCATGCCCATAAAGAGTTCAGCACTGCTCTATATTATTTTCTCGAGGATGCTTCGCATCTCGAAAATAAAAGCAAACAAGCCAAACATTCAATAAAATGGAAGTATGAAAAGGTCTCAATTCCTATTGAGCACACGGTTTGAAAAACCTCTTTTACAAAACTTCATTGCTATATCTTGGTTAAAATTGAATTTTCCTATAAAATTCAAACCTTGTGTATATAGGTGCGAACGAGGCCTCACACTACTTTCAAATAATTGCACATTGATCCACACACACACACACACACATTCATATAACAATTTCTTTGAAAAGTGGCAGTCACCGTGGCAACACGGATGTCGGGGGGTGCCTAACACCTTCCCTCTGCATAATCAAGCCCCCGAACCCTTAATGAATCTCGATTTCATAGACCCGTTTAGCAGTGTCAAATCACTGGGTCAATGTGCTAACCTTTTCAGTTGCGTTGGTGCAACCAGTTAAATACACCAACTAGCGACTCTTAAAGTCAATCGTCGACATTATACATGTCGAACCTTTTTCACTTATTTTTTCAAACAAATCTCACATTAACATGAGAACACCAAAGAACAAGTAACGAAAAAGGACACTCAAAAATCCCGACGTCGACATGCGGTCTATCGCATGCCTGGTGAATTTTTTTGTTATTCTATACTTTATTATTTTGTTGGAATAACCTGTCTGTGCGGTCTATCGCATGCATGATGAATTCTTCTGTTATTCCATTTTTATTATTCTGTTGGAATAACCTGTCTATGTGGATTACCGAATGCATGGTAAATGAACATTCGTATTCATTCCTTAATAAATTATGAAAATGATCTGTCTACATGGATTACCGCATGGCGGGCGAAAATCCATTTGTTGTTTCGTATATTCTATTATACTCATCATTTTTGTTGTACTCGTCATGGAATATCATTTTCTTTGGTATTTTTCTTTTACGAGTTACTATTCACGGGTTACTATTTACCCAGTTACTATTTACTCTAGTATTATTCACTCGGGTATTCGGAACACTTTTCGTGCCGGAGTACTATTCACGAGTTACTATTTACCCGATTACAATTCAATCTAGTATTATTTACTCGGGTATTTGAGACACTTTTCATGTCGGGATACTATTCACCCGAAAAATATATTTCTTTTCTGTCCAAATTATTTTTGGTACATGAATATTATTCTTGAATTTTACTCTACAAAACAGTATCATGTTGACATTTTGGACGTTATTGATTTCTGGATAAATTAAATTATTAATCTTTAAAATTTATCTTTGAACTTGTTTTATTGAATAATTATGTCATTGTCATCATCCTCATGCTTATATTGTGATGAAAGTCATCTTTGGCTTACATGCATAGATGGACTTGGTATGATTATGACCATGGATTATTCGGTATAATCATGACCGTAATATAACGAATGATGTGGTAAAAATCCTCATTGGCCTGTAGTTCATTGATGGACAGTTGTTGGTATGATTATGACCATGGATTATTCGGTATAATCATGACCATTGATGATTACATGAATATCATTGGTCGTGGTGCAGGGATGATTCGATTTTATTTATTAACCTGAGTCTCAACGATAAAGTTGATGAAAAACTTTTTAAATCGTATAAGATAGTAGATTTTATACTCTTCTTGACTCTTCTAATGGATTGCTTATTTCCGCTGCAGTTGTTGATCTAAAACTTGTTGTCTATTGTATTCTATCAGTTGTTATACTGTTGAAGGCTAAGGATAATTTATTCTGCATTATCTTAGTCATAATATTTCTTACTGGGCTAGTTGAGCTCACCCTTTCTTTCATTGTTCTCTTCAAGAAATGAGAATATAGCTGGGACGAGTCGGGGAATGAAGTGATGGTCCAGGATAAATGGCTTTAGTAGTCCTCACTATTCTACGGAATAATGTGATAATAATTACAATGAGGACTCCATTGAGTGTGGGTATTGTCTAGATGACAATATTCTTGTTTAAACTCTCAGCTATGTTTTGTCGTATTTTACACAACTGTTGTATAATTAAGTTGTATTTGAATTTATTTACCATATATCTGGCGACTCAAGATAGGTAATGTATACCTGTTTTGGGGGCATCACAATTTACTCTTTTATTATTTCTTTGATAGACTCTAACTCATTTGTGATATCCTAACACATCAAACATGATTTATAATGAATATGAATTTATTTACTTTGTGATTTGTGGAATATTATATTGATTTTATTTGATTTAGTTACAAATTGAAAACATAGTGACGGAGTGTCTCAACATCATAATTTTTTTTATATATCTACTAATTCTTTGTTTTACGATAAAAGATATACTATTTTCAAATAATTGTTTGTGAAAAAAAGTTCTCTATAAATTGACAAATGTAAGTGTCGTAAACTTATTATAATACTTTTATACATTAAGTTCTACTCTCATAATTTGGTCCCTAAATTAATTAGGCTTACCCAAAATCAATTTCAGACTGCAATCGGCCGAAAAACGATCTGAATGACAACGCAGTTGGAGCTTAATTGGGTTTATGCGGTTTGACCGTATATACACTAACTTATTTTTTTTAAAAAAAACTAACTTAATATCGTATATTACAAAAAATATAAAATTATACCAACTAATGTTTAACAAAAAATAACAAATTAAAAAAAATCCAAAATAATACTAATTCGTACCATATATGTATCAAAATAAATTATCACATTTAAATTTTAATCTTTTATAAATTAAAAAATATATAAAACAAAATGAGTATTTATTTTAATTATATATATATATATATATATATATATATATATATATATATATATATATATATATATATATATATTGTCAAATTATAAAAGTGAATTTGTCAAGGCTAGTATTTGATATTATGTCTTTAAGATAATTATGTCATTTTGGTGCTCAGAGTTGATAGCACTTGTCTCCCAGAATACAATGGCTACGTATACTATAGTAGCACTCCAAATAGTATGCTCAATGAACCAAATATAATGCTCAGAACTCTATCTCTAAATGAACTATGAAATGAAAACTAGAAAACTAGAAATAAACTTGGATTAGAATGATCGAAGTGGCTGCCCCCTAGTCTATTTATAAGAGGGAATATTGACTCATCGATGGGGCTTTAACAGAAAGGACGCATTCGTTCGGTCCAAAAACGACATAATTTTTGTCTTAGCAGAACAAAAACGACGTAGTTTTAGACTTGTCAGAAAGGTTGCGTCCGTTCAGGCAAAAACGACATAGTTTTGGGGCGTCCGTTCAGGCAGATAGCACTTCCCAAAATGATGCAGTATTGACACGTCCGTTTGGAAGATAATACTTCCCAAAACGACACAGTTTTGATAATATAACTAAAATAAAATAAATTTTAAATTTTGTCTAAAAGATTATATACAAGGAGCCAAACCTACGAACCGCGGGCCTCGAATCAATTTTTGGTTAGGTCCTCTCCCTTCCACAAAAGTGGAGAGCCCCTTGGGGCCCAAACCTAAGAGCAACTTTTTTGTATATAAACTCATTTAATATTTAGTTCTTAACCAATGTGGGACTTAACTTCCCACAAATATTTATTATCATTTTCAAAGGTGATTTTTGGGAGTTAATTTTTCATTCATTATTCCATGGATTTGAGCTTTCAAATGCTTAATTGTAATCTACGCATGGAGTAGAACACATTGATATGTGGATTCATTTCCATTTCAATTTTTGCTCAAATTATAACAATCCCCCACATGAATGAAATTGACTGCCAGCCTTATGCAAATGTTATGTAGACTCTTAGAGAGAGAGAAAGAATTGGAAATCATCTGTATAAAGAGAGGTGATTTTTGGGTTTGAACCTTCACTTGTGAAAGACTATCGGGTTTATTGGTTGTCCAGTGAACTTGATGTCTTGAACTGTCCAATCATTTGTGTAAATTGAGACAATAGTAATTCACACCTAATATTTCTAGACATTATTTGGTTCTCATGATTTTGTTCATTTTGGCCCCGAACAATCTCGAATTTATGAGTGCTTTAGAGAAGTATAATCTTATCATTCTCATATAATTGGCCAAGTTCAAACTCACATAGGTGATTCTTAATAAGAGTATTATGTCATACTCCACTTGATGAGGACATGACATGCGTGAATTCAAACAAGACTAAAGGGATGTGGGGATCAAGCAAGGCTAGAACAAAGAGGTTCAAACAAGGTCTCAATGGATTGATCCAAGATGTTTGGGCTGAAGCTAACGCAAAAAAAATCTAAAGAAGAGGCTAGTGAGCATGAGACACAAATTTGGGTCAATTTGATACAAGCCTAATTTTGAGTTCGCGAATTAAATATTCAGCAATTACATCTCAAAATTACCATATTATTTATACTTGTGGCCCTACATGCAACAATCATTGCACTACTGTTGTTAATTGAATTTGGTGCAGCAAAATTACTCTTGCTAATTGAATTTGGTGCATTAGATTCTTTTACAAATTGAAATTGGATATCAGCCTTCTTATTTCCTAAATTGATGTCAGCATCCGTGTTACTTTCCTTTCTCCTACATTCGGTATTTTCCAACTTCATGAAGGAATTTCGGTGACTTCACGCGACAATGACCTTCACGCGGCAATGGATTGCTTATACACGGCAAGTTGATGTGGCGAAGAATTTTTATTTTATTTAGATTTTTAATTTTTAAATTCTATTGTAATTAGGATTTCTTTTCCAAATTGACTTCTATTTCCTTATAGCAATTAGGGTTATAGTTTATAAATTCCTATTAGAATTTAGATTGTTTTGAGTAGTATAAATAGAGGTCCAAGTTGATGTAAACAAACACATTATTTATTATTCAATATATTTGTGAGGTTATTCTGTACTTTTGGTTCTTTGAAGAATTCCTAAGTATTTTCTTAGTTATTTCTCTGAGATTCAATTTGACTTATCACACAACAATTCATAGTTGTGTGTGGCGTCTTCTACTGCATCAATCGTCGATTGTACCGAGATTACCGCTTCAATATAAGCAAGGGGTCAAGGTGTCGTTGGTGTCCATTCAACGCAGAATTCCGAACGCGAGCAATTGTACCAAGATTACCGTCTACATATAGGCAAAGGGTTAAGGTGTTGAAAGCAATTCATCCAACAATTGTGCTAGAAACGATCGGGGCGGCGACCACCTCACGCAAGCGTGCCGTGGAGTCTATCATTTGGTATCAGAGCTAAGCCTTTCTAGTAAGTTACTTATCTTTAATTTTCTGTCGAAATATATATTATAAAAAAAAGAAAAAAAAGGAAAAAAAATTATATTCTATTTTCATTGTGCTAACCAAACTTGTAGCACACCATCAAATCATCAAATTCCAACCAAGAGTTCATACCGTTCCATCATCATCAATTCTGAAACGGAGCTACAATTTACAAATCTGAAGCATACAAGAGGAGTACTAGGCAATCGATCGATGATTTTATGGTATTCTGATAGTCACAACATCTATAATTTTGTTTCATGATAAGTAATTTTGAATTGATTAGTAAAACCAAGAATTTTGCTAGGGAATTCAATAAGAACCTATTAGAGAGAATATTTGAGGTAAAAGGCTTAGTGGTGAGATTAATCAAGGGTAAAAGCCAATTTATTGAGAGTATACACAAGTGAACCATTGATTCGAGCAAAACACGTAAGGGAGTGGTGATGAAACTATTTTCTACTAACCCTTATTTTGCTGGAAATATATCTAGCTCGAAGGATAAAGTAACTTATGAGGAACAACCTTCGACAGCTGAATTAAAATTTCAGATGGAAGCCATGCATAAAGAATGTGATCGAAGATTGAGAAAGACTATGAAGCAAATGCAAGAACAATTAGAAGAGATGAGGGTGTCTATGACGGAGCTATCCCAAAACACTCATGGGATGCATAACAAGAAGAGGGAAAAACAAACTGACGAAAGAAAGGAAGACCCTTACGGTGAGTAGAGTAGTGCAGCGGAAGATCGTGAATCTAATTTTTCGCATCAAAGACCCGGAGGTGCTAGGGAAAGAGGAGGTCGGTACAGAAAAGATAGCAATTTGGATAGCATAAAAATGAAGATTCCAGCTTTCCAAGGCACAGGTGATCCTGAGGCTTATTTGGACTGGGTAACCAAGATAGAGCGAATCTTTGACTGTCACAATTATTCAGACCTTAAGAAAGTTAAATTGGCCGTTACGGAGTTTTCGGGATATGCATTGATATGGTGGGATCAATTGACAGCTAATCGGAGAAGGTGTGAAGAGCGGCCGATTACAACTTGGGCGGAGATGAAAGCTATCATGAAAAAGAGGTTTGTACCAGCATACTATCAACGGGAGATCATTCGTAGTTTACAAACTCTTAAACAGGGAATTCAAAGTGTGGATGAATATTACAAGGAGATGGAAATGTTGAAGGATCGGGCTAATGTGATTGAGGATAATGAAACAGCGATGGCTAGGTTCTCGGCAGGATTGAACTGGAAGATTGCAGACTTGGTTGGATGATAACATTATTTGGAGTTAGAAGAACTGGTACATATGGCTACTAAGATAGAGAAACAACTCAAGAGGTGAGGAGGACAACAAGGACAATCTAATGCTAGTTCATCATGGAGACCTAATTTAGCAAAGCGAAAGGAAAAGACAGTTGCGTTCAAACCAAAGGTAGAACCTAAGCAAGGATCAACTAGCCGAGAAACACAAGGTAAAACTGAAAAACCTTCTTTTAGTTGTAATTAGAATATTGTATGCTTTAAGTGTCAAGGCAGGGGACATATTTCTAGCCAATGTCCAAATCAGAGGAGAATGTTGTTGCTTGACAATGGAGATGTGGAGACCGAGGGGGAAGAAAGCGACACTGATTCTATGCCACCATTAGAGGAGATAGGCGAGGATGCGATACATGGTGAAATTCTGGTTACAAGAAGAGCACTTAGTACGCAAGTTAAGGAGGAGAGCAGTGAACAGCGAGAAAATCTATTCCATACTCGATGTCTTGTAAATGGGAAAATATGTTGGGTAGTCATAGATGGAGGCAGCTGTACAAATGTGGCAAGCACTAAGATGGTGGAGAAATTGGGGTTACCTACTACCAAACATCCGCATTCGTATCGTTTGCAGTGGCTCAATGATAATGCATACATTAAAGTAACTAAACAGGTGTTAGTTCCATTTGCTATTGGTCGGTATGTTGATGAGGTATTGTGTGATGTGGTGCCTATGCAGGCAGGGCATATGTTATTGGGTAGACCATGGCAGTTTGATAGAAGGATTCAACATGATGGGTTTACCAATGTATATTCCTTTGTTCATGACAAGAAGAAGATCTCTTTGTGTCCTTTGTCACCACAACAAGTAAATGAAGATCAAATTCATTTGCAGAAAGATTATGTAAAAAGAAAAGAGAGTGAAGAAAAGAAAAATCAAGAAGAAAAAAAGAGAGAAAAAGAAAGATGAGAGAAAAACAAATATACAGGCAAAAAAGAGTGATGTGAGAAGAGCTTTGATTTCTAAATAGCCTATGATTTTACTTCGGTATAAAGAGGCTCTTTTGAATACTAACGCTAATGATTCTTTGCCTAGTGTTGTTTCATCTCTCTTACAGGAATTCAAAGATGTATTTCCCGAGGAGCGTCCTCATGGACTACCACCTATTCAGGGAATTGAGCATCAAATTGATTTTGTTCCCGGTGCGACGATTTTAAACCGTCCAGCTTATCGGAGTAATCCTGAGGAGACGAAGGAGTTACAAAGGCAAGTTGATGAACTGATGGGGAAAGGATTCGTAAGAGAAAGTATGAGCTCGTGTGCAGTTCCGGTGATTTTAGTGCCAAAAAAGGATGGAAGATGGAGGATGTGCATCGATTGTCGAGCAGTAAATAACATTACGGTAAAATATCAACATCCTATTCCTCGTTTAGATGACATGTTAGATGAATTACATGGGTCTTGCATATTTTCAAAAATTGATTTAAAAAGTGGGTTATCATCAAATTAGAATGCAAGAGGTGATGAATGGAAAATGGCGTTTAAAACTAAATATGGTCTTTATGAATGGTTAGTATTACCTTTTGGTTTAACTAATGCATCGAGCACTTTCATGAGATTAATGAACCATGTCTTGCATCCATTCATTGGAAAATTTATCGTAGTTTATTTTGATGATATCTTGATTTATAGCAAAAACTTAGAAGATCATGCATTGCATTTAAAATCTGTTTTAGATGTACTTAGGAAAGAAAAGTTATTTGTGAACATGGAAAAATGCATGTTTTGTTTGGATAGAATTGTTTTTCTTGGCTTTGTTATGAGTTCACATGGAGTCCAAGTTTATGAGGAAAAAATACGTGCGATCCGGGATTGGCCGAGTCCAACCAATGTGAGTCAAGTACGAAGCTTTCATGGTCTCCCGAGTTTCTACCAATGTTTTGTTCGGAATTTCAGTGAGATTACAACACCATTGACCGAGGTCATCAAGAAAAGTGTGGGCTTTAAGTGGGGTGATGAACAGGAAAAAGCATTTAATTTGATTAAGGATAAATTGACAAATGCTCCTTTACTTATTTTGCCTAACTTTGTTAAAACTTTTGAGATTGAGTGTGATGCTTCAGGTTTAGGGATTGGAGCTGTGTTGATGCAAGAAGGGAAACCAGTGGCGTATTTTAGCGAAAAGTTGAGTGGGGCAGCTTTGAACTATCCTACATACGACAAAGAGATGTACGCTTTGGTTAGAGCTTTAGAGACATGTCAACATTACTTGTGGCCTAAGGAGTTTGTGATCCACACCAATCATGAATCATTGAAATATTTGAAAGGTCAACACAAGTTGAACAAAAGGCATGCACGATGGATGGAATTTATCGAGACATTTCCATATGTTATTCGATATAAGCAAGGTAAGGAGAACGTCGTTGCAGATGCTTTGTCTCGCAGGTATGTTTTGTTAAATACTCTTGATATGAAATTGTTTGGGTTTGAATGAATTAAAGAGTTATATGATAATGACCTTGATTTTGGCGAAGAGTTTAAAACTTGTGAAAAGAATGTTGTGGGTAAATACTTTAGAATTGATGGATTCTTGTTTCGTGAAAATAAACTATGTATTCCTGCATGTTCTTTGTGTGAGTTATTGGTTAGGGAATCACATAGGGGTGGTTTAATGGGACATTTTGGTGTAGATAAAACTTTTTCTATTTTAAAAGAACATTTTTATTGGCCTCATATGAAACGAGATGTAGAAAGAATATGTGATAGATAAGCTAAATCTCGTGTTTAACCCCATGGATTATATACACCATTGCCTATTCCTAATGAACCTTGGATTGATCTTTCTATGGACTTTGTGTTGGGTTTACCTAGGTCTAAGCGTGGTCATGATTCGATATTTGTGGTCGTAGATAGATTTTCAAAAATGACACATTTTATTCCATGTCATAAAACTGATGATGCATCTCATGTTGCTGATTTATTCTTTAAGGAGATTGTGTGTTTGCATGGTATGCCTAAAACTATTGTTTCTGATAGAGATACAAAGTTCTTGAGTTACTTTTGGAAGACTTTGTGGTGAAAATTGGGTACTAAACTGTTATTTTCTACTACTTGTCATCCACAAACCGATGGTCAAACTGAAGTAGTAAATAGGACTTTGTCGGCATTGTTACGGGCTATCATTAAAAAGAATATCAAGCAATGAGAAGAATGTTTACCACATATTGAGTTTGCATATAACCGTTCTGTTCATTCTGCTACTAATTTTTCTCCATTTGAAATTGTATATGCTTTTAATCCTTTGACACCATTAGATTTATCACCATTACCTGTTTCTGAATATACTAACATGAATGGAAAGAAAAAGGCTGATCTTGTTAAGCAGATTCATGAAAAAGACAGACTAAACATTGAACGGAGGACGGAACAATACATTAAGCACGCCAATAAGGGACGACATCAAGTGATCTTTGAACCCAGAGATTGGGTGTGGTTACATATGCGGAAAGCAAGATTCCCTGTTCAAAGACGTTCAAAATTGCTTCTGAGGGGAGATGGTCAATTTTAAGTTCTCGAGCGTATCAATGACAATGCCTATAAACTGAATTTTCCAGGTGAGTATAATGTTAGTGCCACATTTAACGTTACTGATCTAAGTCCGTTTGATGTAGGTGACGATTTGAGGACAAATCCTTTTCAAGAGGAGAGGAGTGATGAGGACATGACATGCGTGAATTTAAACAAGACTAAAGGGACGAGGGGATCAAGCAAGGCTAGAACAAAGAGGTTTAAACAAGGTCTCAATGGATTGATCCATGATGTTTGGGCTGAAGCTAACGCAAGAAAATCAAAAGAAGAGGCTAGTGAGCATGAGACATAAATTTGGGTCAATTTGATACAAGCCTAATTCTGAGTCCGCGAATTAAATATTCAGTAATTACTTCTCAAAATTACCATATTATTTATACTCGTGGGCCTACATGCAACAATCATTGCACTACTGTTGTTAATTGAATTTGGTACAGCAACATTACTCTTGCTAATTGAATTTGGTGCATTAGATTCCTTTTACAAATTGAAATTGGATATCAGCCTTCATATTTCCTAAATTGATGTCAGCATCCGTGTTACTTTCCTTTTTCCTACATTCGGTATTGTCCAACTTCATGAAGGAATTTCGGTGACTTCACGCGACAATGGATTGCTTATACACGGCAAGTTGACGTGGCGAAGAATTTTTATTTTATTTAGATTTTTAATTTTTAAATTCTATTGTAATTAGGATTTCTTTTCCAAATTGACTTCTATTTCCTTATAGCAATTAGGGTTATAGTTTACAAATTCCTATTAGAATTTAGATTGTTTTGAGTAGTATAAATAGAGGTCCAAGTTGATGTAATCAAACACATTATTCATTATTCAATATATTTGTGAGGTTATTCTATACTTTTGGTTCTTTGAAGAATTCCTAAGTATTTTCTTAGTTATTTCTCTAAGATTCAATTTGACTTATCACACAACAATTCATAGTTGTGTGTGGCGTCTTCTACCGCATCAATCGTCGATTGTACCGAGATTACCGCTTCAATATAAGCGATGGGTCAAGGTGTCGTTGGTGTCCATTCAACGCAGAATTCTGAACGCGAGCAATTATACCAAGATTACCGTCTACATATAGGCGAGGGGTTAAGGTGTTGCAAGCAATTCATCCAACAACTGTGCTAGAAACGATCGGGGCGGCGACCACCTCACGGAAGCGTGGCGTGGATTCTATCACCACTTGTTTATCAAGATTTAAGAATCATTAAAAGTATAGCTTATCCTAAAACTGTTGCAGGTATCACTATCTCGTATCATAGAAATGAGTTGAAGAAATTAATTTCTTCATAGTTATTTGGTTGAATTATTCTCAATTTAGTTGTCCCTTTGAACCTTTATCTTTGGATCTCCAGACAACTAGGTTGGGTTTCTATCACAACGATTCTTATTTAGAGGTTTTAAACTCGTTCCCCTCGATATTATTTTTACTTGCTCTCTAGTCAAACCTTTAGTTAACGGAACTGCTATATTTTTTTAGACTTTATGTACTTAATAGACACAATGCCATTAGAGATCAATTGTTTTATGGTATTGTGTCTACGACTCTTATGTCTAGAATTACCATTATGCGTGTGACTCTGTGCCTTCCAATCGCTGATTGACTATCACACTAATACAAATATGCGGCAGAGGTTTAGGCCACATATGAATATCTTTTAAAAAGTGACGAAGCTACTCAGCTTCTTCTCCAACCTTATCCAATGCAATAAAATCAGATTCCATAGTTGATCGAGTAATGCATGTATGTTTAGAAGATTTCCATGAAACTGCTCCTCCACCTAGTGTAAATACAAAACTACTTGTGAATTTAGAGTCTATTGTATCCGATATCCAATTCGCATATATCACAGTATCCTTCAAGTACTGATGGATATCTTGAGTAATGCAATCCAAAATTTTGAGTATATTTTAAATACCTTAAAACTCTTATAATCGCTTTCCAGTGATCTTGTCTTGGATTGCTTGTAAATCTACTCAATTTATTGACTATCTATGCTATGTCAGGATGTGCACAATTCATTACGTACATAAGGCTTCCAATTATTTGTGCATACTCAGGTTGTTCTATGCTCTCTACTTTATTTTTACACAAATGTAGATTTATATCTACCGGTGTTCCCACAGAATTGGAATCATATTGATTGAATTTCCTAAGTATTTTCTCATTATAGTGTGATTGTGATAATACTAACCCATCCGATGTTTTAAAAATTTTAATTCCTAATATTACATCAGCAACACCCATGTCTTTTATGTCAAATATATTATTTAACATTCTTCTGGAAGTTTTAATAATTTCATTATTACTACCCATAATGAGCGTATCATCTACATAGAGACAAATAATGAAAAACCATTTTTCAGTGTCCTTGACATACACACATTTGTCACAGTCATTTATCTTGAAACCATTTAACAACATTGCACTATCAAATTTTTCATGCCATTGTTCAATTGCATATTTTAATCCATAAAGGGAATTCACAAGCCGACATACTTTCTTTTCTTGTCTTGGAATAATAAACCCTTCTGGTTGTTCCATATAGATTTCTTCTTCTAAATCTCCATAGTCTTGCTTTATATTTATCTATATATCCATCTTCTTTCATTTTCTTCTTGAATATCCACTTGTATCCAAGAGGTTTAGAATCAGGTAGGAGATCTACTAATTCCCATGAATGATTATTTAATATAAACTCTACTTCACTATTTATAGTCTCTTTCCAATATGGAGTTTCGGGACTCGACACCGCTTCTCTATAAGCTTGAGGCTCATTTTCTAACAAATAACTTGCAAAATCTAGACCATAAAATTTTGATATTCTAGCACGTTTACTACGTCTAGGTTCATCAATATCTTCTAATCCATGCATGATCATTGTTATTAACAGTGTCATAAGTTCTTTTGTTTGAACTTGTTTCTTGTTCATTAAAACTTGACTCTTGTTCCTTTTTATTAGGAAATACTATTTCAAAGAATTCAACATCTTTTGACTCAATAATAATATTTTCATATATTTCCTCTATTTTTGATTTATTAACCAAAAATATATATGCATTGCTATTATTAGCATAACCAATGAATATACAATCTAATATTTTCGGTCCTTTTTTTTACCTTTTTGGGTGGAGGAACCATTACTTTTTCTAAACACCCCCATACTTTTAAGTGTTTATAAGACGGCTTACGTCCTTTCCATAATTCATAGGATGAAGCATTACACTTCTTTTGAGGTATTCCATTGACAATATAATTTGCTGAAAGAATTTCGTTCCCCACAAATTCTGAGGTAGCCCAGAGCATAATAATAATGCATTCATCATTTCTTTCAAAGTTATTTTTTTCTTTCTGCAACACCATTTTGTGGTGGTGAATAAGGTGCAGTTGTTTGGTGTATTATACCATTTTGTGAACAAATTTCAACAAAAGAAAATTTATATTCCCCACCTTTATCACTTCTAACTATCTTGATCTTTTTATTAATATTGGAAGGTACAATTGTCATTATATTCATTTTGAAGAGCCCATTGCTCATATATTTATTCCCCGCATACATCCCATTTTTAGTTAGGACAAACTTGTCCGATACAAAGACCAATTTAAATCCCTTTTGACTAAGAAGGGATCCTGACACTAAATTCTTCCTAATATCAGGCACATGGAGCAAGTTGTTGAGGGTGAGTTCCTTACCAGATGTCATCTTCAAAACCACCTTTCCTTGTCCAGCAATCTTGGATGAAGAAGAATTTCCCATGTACAAGTGTTCTCCATTCTCAATTTCTTGATATTTGGATAACATCTTCCTTTCAGAACACACATGGCGGGTTGCTCCAGTATCTTCCCACCATTCCCTGGGAGTATCAACTATGTTTACTTAATAAACAACCGCTGAAAGGTTTATTTCAAAAACATCTTGAAGAAGACCATCCACTTCTGTTACATTGGCTTGTTGTCAGTTTTATATACTAACAATTCGCGCAAGTGCACACGGTCAACCAAGTAATATAGAAGTAAGAAGGATGTCGAACCCATAGAGAACAAGTAATAATAACTATTCTAATTATCAATTTTTTACTAATTTAAATCCACTTAAACAATCACCTCAATTGATTTTTGAAATTGTTTTGAATAAATAAAATAAAACTCAATTAACTAACAAGGATTTATCACCAGATGATTAAGACATAAGAATACAAATTTCTCAATTGCTTAGCATTAATCGCCTATCTTATTCCCACTTAATTAATCCAATGAGTTACTAACTAGGATTGCTTATCAATTTATAAACATCTTTCAATGATTAATAAAAATATATATTTTAATTATATTGTTATTTTCATGCAAGATATTTAAAATAGATTCATTAAGCACAAACTCTTAACAAAGTTACGTATGACATACAAGTATTTTCATCTTATACACTGTTATGTTATCCTTAACAAGAATCAACAAAATCATGCGTTATTATATTCATATCTAATATAAGATTTCCTTTTTCAATTCCATCAAAGATATCAGATTAATTGCTGGCCAAACAATTATTTAATTAAACACAAAATATAATAATCAACTTAATAAAATAAAAAAGTGAAAATAACGATAATTAAATTAATGCATTGCAAAAGGTTCCATTGTATTCCTAATTGGAATTTAGTTCATCATAATTAAGAAAACTAGCATAATGAAGTTAAATAACATCCCAAGTACAAATAAAGAGGTAAGGAGAAGAAGAAAAACACTGTCGAGAATCTCCAAACTTAGCAACTCCAATCTCTGACTCTTAGTGTTCTTCAATGCAATCTCTAAAAGTCGTCTCTCAATAAAAAATCAACAATCATCAAGTTCTTTATAAACCTGGGTTTAAGAGTTCACAAAGATTTTATACCTACTACTAAATAACAAACATCTATTTATAGCATACTGATATAAATCCAACTCCTAAAAGAATTAAAAATGTCAAAGTAAATTTCAATTTGACTTGGGAATCAATTAGCAAATCTGGAAAAATCTCGCTCGGTCGCGACCGCATATGATTCCTTTGTATTTGAGGCGCTGCAGCGCTACTAAAGAATCTCAATTGTCATTTTTAATCAAGTGTTATCGCGCGTGCTCCCTATGTAATTGAGGCGCAGCCGCGCCTGGCCTGGTTTCTGCCCAATTCATTCTTTTTGCATGCTAAGTCCATCCTTGCATCCCTGTTCAATTGTAACGCACCATAACCTATAAAAATAATGTAAATGCATGAAATGTAGCACAAACTTAAGAAGATTAGCAATAATTTAAGTTAAACGATATCCGAATTGTAGGTATAAAACTCACTCATCAAATACCCCCAAACTTGAACCATTGCTTACCCCCAAGCAATCTAACACGCAAAAAGTAAAGATTCAGACAAAACAAAACTAACTACCATGCATACAACTAACGTCATCGAGCAAAAACCACAAAATCCAGGATATATGCCTCAGAGATTATCAACGTAACTTATAGGAAACTTCATCTTATGCATAGTCAAAAACCTTTACATTCTCACCAAGTTATCACTACTCAAGACCCTCCCTTGTGTGTGTGTGTCTAGTGTCATATCAACAACTCTTAGGTTGTTTATGTGATCAAGGCCATATACAAGACTCACAAATCTCACTAATTTTAGCCAACTAGGGTATACACATAAGAACAAGGTTCATAATGATCATAAAGCAAGCATAAAAGAATTCTTGAATTGCCCATGCTTAGCGGGTGCATTTTACGCTCCGTCCCACTATTTATTTAAATCCAACTTCTGCAATGCTTAACTCTCTTAGGCTTTTCACCATTACCCTTTTAGCAAACTTTCGACCAACGACTCCTAAACCAGTTGGTTTTAGGGTGATGGATGTAGAGACACCCCTAGGGCTTACTTGTTTGAGTAACAGTGACCACAAAATTAAACAAAGCCAACTTTTATTCATTACATATATTTGTTTCAATTTTCCATTTCTTTTTTTTCTTTTTTTTATAATGTAGATAAATATCAGAATTCCCCCAAACTTATATGTCAACACATGTTTAGATTTAATCAATGATTAAGTAAGCTTATTATGTCATGTCACACATAAAGTCCCTATTTGCCACTGATAATCACCTGGTGTGCTTGTGTGTGGAAGAAAGCATTAAGAACAAACCATAATAGACAATCCAAGAATAATCAAAAATAATTAATAGAGAAGCATATTAAAATAAACTACGCAACAAGCTCCATTGTAATCTTAAACAAGAATTTAGTTCATGATTATTAAATTAAAATCAAGAATCCACAATTGAATAAACATTAAAAGACAAAAATAGAAGTAGATGAGAAGATAAAATCTGTTGTCTACAGATTTGATGTTCCCTTCTTGCTCCTGCTCTTGATCTTTAATGATCTCCAAGTTGCTTTAATCTCCAAATCTAATAAAAACTAGGGTTTTGTCCTAATCTAATGAATATCTAATCTAATGGAATCATCCTCATTAATCCTTGTGATTCTCCTCCTTATATGCCTCTCCATGTGTCTTTTAGTCTTCCTCAAAGTCCTCAAACAAACAACTCAAACCAATCTTCCTTGAACTCAACTTCTGAAAACTCTTTTTTTTTCTTCCCTACAAGCCCGTCCCGACAGACTTTTTACACTAGGAAACCCCCGCCCCGGCGGGGGTACTTTTCCAAAAATTATAGAAATGTCAATAAGCTCCATTTTTCATATTTTGACCTTCCAAAGCCATTCCCTACAACATAAACACAAAAAAACAAATAAAATGACACTAAAATACTTAATGTTAACAAAGAATTAAGCCTTAACGATGTCCAATTCGTAGGTATAAAAATCAATCATCACCTATGATCATTATTACTCAGGTATATTCTACATGACTTGTAATTATAGTATATAGATTCTCATTCAATATTCTTGCAACACTCTGATATTGCAGCACGACATTAGAAGGATGAGGA
Organism: Panax japonicus; assembly: GCA_020205505.1. NCBI lineage: Eukaryota > Viridiplantae > Streptophyta > Magnoliopsida > Apiales > Araliaceae > Panax > Panax japonicus. Next base: position 49,315,213 of record CM035110.1, on the reverse strand, counting down.
TGTATATTATCATGACGTCCATCAACATCAACCCTAGTTGTCTGCATTTCAAAGTTTGACAAATCATATAACTAACCTCTTATTCTTCATGTTTGTATCAAGCATCTCTATTAATCATATAGTATTGATCTATATCATATATGATTAATAGAGATGTTGGATACAAACATGAAGAAAAAGGGGTTGGTTATATGATTTGTCTAACTTTGAAATGCAAACAACTAGAGTTGATGTTGATGGAAGTCATGATAATAGACATCCTCATCCTTCTAATGTCGTGATGTAATTTTTGAGTGTTACACAGATATTAAATGAGAATTTATATATTATCTACAGAGGTAGCTGGATGCTGAGCAAGCTGGCGAGCGGGGGGGGGGGGGTGATGGAGAACCAGTTCAGAGACACCACGGCAGCAACGTCGACCCCCGTCGAATGATTTACATTTTGTTTTGTAAGACATTGTAGTTATATATGTACATCAATATAGTGAGCTTGATTCTTTGTAAATCAATTGACTTTAGTTTAGTTTTGTAAATCTTTTAACTTAGTTTGATTCTTTGTATTTTATAAGTTATACCAGTGTAGTTTAACATTATATGTTGTTAGAAACATATATATATATATATATATATATATATATATATATATATATATATATATATATATATATATATATATATATATATATATTGTTTTTAAAAGTAGTTGCGTTGTATTATGAGTTGATTATAATATATGTTGTTGGATGGGTTGATTATAATATGTTGTTGGATGTAATTATTGGTTAATTATTGTATATATTGTTGGGATAAAAAAGGTTACAGATACAAAAATGGGGTTTAAAAACATGGAAACTACAAAAATAAAAATATTATTAAAAAATGATATTTTCGATAGAATAAGGTAAAACCGATGGAATTTCAGTCGAAAATAAGACATTTAATTTATTTTAAAAAACATATGTTCGACGGAATATTACTTATTTCAAATGGATATTTCATCAGACTTAGGACTTACCGAGCTAACACATGTCTCCATTTATCATCGACGAAAAATAAGTCCGCCAAAACTAATCAAAATCTGACAAACAATCCGCCGACTCTAAATCTATAGATCATATTTAGTTTCGACGGAATAAAGTTCGACGACCTTTATTACGACATAATGATCGACGAAATATTCCGTCGGATATTATTTTATTCTGACGAAATAGGATTATATCCAACGAAATATTCCGTCGGAATTAATGCTTTTTCTTGTAGTGATTCTTTATTTTATTATTCTTATTATTTATGCTCATCCTTTATATTATTATTATTTGTACTAATTGTCGACGTTGGGATTTTATATTGTCCCTTTTCTGTTCTTATCTTTTGGTGTTCTCATGTTAGATGAGATTTATTTGAAAAAAAAAGTTGTTAAAAGGTCCGACATTTATATGTCAACGACTGGATGGTAAGAGTCACCAGTTGGTATTTTTAAATGGTTGCACCAACTCAACCGAGAAAAGGTTTGCACATTGACCGCGTGATATGACACTGCTAAATTGGTCTGTGAAACCGAGATTTGTTAGGATCCGGGGACTTGCTTATGTAGAGGGAAGGTGTTAGGCACCCTTCGACATCCGTGTTGCAACGGTGATCGCCACTTTTCAATTAAACTGTTATATGAATGTGTGTGTGTGTGTGTGGGTCAATGTATAGTTATTTGGAAGTAGTGCTATGCCTCGTTCGCACCTATATACAAAGGGTTTGAAATTTGTATAAAAGATCAATTTTAACAAGATATATCAATGATGTTTTGTAAAAGAGGTTTTTCAAACCCTTATGCTCAATAGTAATTGTGGTCTTTGATACTTCCATTTTATTAAATATTCGGCTTGATTGCTTTTATTTTCGAGATGCGAGGCATCTTCGAGAAAATAAGGTATATAGCAGTACCGAACTCCTTATGGGCATGATAGCCATCTAAGGAAATTCAAACACCATAAATAATGTACAAGCTGATTATAGCCGAAAATGTCCATCACGAAAACCGAATCTAGATTCAGGAGACTGAATCTGTGATCACATGATTCCTAGGCTCACATGATGTAGCAGTTTGTATGAAAGTTGTAAGCAATTATATATATATATAAGTTGTAAATATATATATATATATATATATATATATATATATATATATATATATACAGATGGTCAACCACCACGAAGCGAACTTCATGGGGGAGTGGAAATGTAAATATATAAAAGCGGTAAATATAAATAGAGACAATTGACCACCACAAAGCAACTCCATGGGGGATTGGAAATGTAAATAAAGCAATAAAGACAATCAACCACCACGAAGTAAACTCTAGGCGGGATAAAATATAAATAAATCAGTAAAAACGATCAACCGCCACGAAGTAAACTCCGGGCGGGACAAAATATAAAGAAAGCAAGAAAAGGTCACGAAATAAACTCCAGGCCGGACAGAAATGTAGATATATATATATATATAAGCAGTAAACGCACCAGATATTATATCCAGGCTCAATCAAACAGAGTTTGATGGTAATAATATATATATATATATATATAAGCATTTATATATATATAAGCAGTAAATGCTCTGGATATAACATTCAAGCTCATCGAACAGAGTTCGACAACAGTTTATATATAAGTATATATATATATATATATATATATATATATATATATATATATATATATATATATATATATATATATATATATATATATATATATATATAAAAGCAATTAACGCTCCAAACGTGAGTCCAGGCCCAATCGAGGCATAACTCGAAAATGTTAGTACAGATATATATATATATATATATATATATATATATATATATATATATATATATATATATATATATATATATACAAAAGAAATAAAAAGCCACGGACTGAATTCCGGCCATACGCACACCACACGACTCTCAACTTGAATAATTGTCTGTGCAGAATGCGGAGAAAAGGCTTTAAGAAATGTAAGAAGGCTTACAGTGGACTACCAAAGAAGACTTCAATAGCTTTAAATGGATTAACACTCGGTTCCCACAGGTAAAATATAGCAAAATACAAGCTCACAAGTGTTTAAAATAAGAAAGCACTCAATTTATAGTATGTACAGAGCAAATTGGACAGGGCTTCCTCGCCTTTTCTCTTGCTAAAATGGCCACCCCAAGCCTTCTATTTATAGAGGTGGGAGCCGCATGTGTACCTACAGCCGCAGCAGCTGTACCTGTGGCTGCCCAGGGTGCCCCGGGCAATGTGGGTTCTGTCATCTCGAAGTACGTGCACTCGAACAACGCGTTGTTCGCTCGAACCTTCATAACTTTTGATCTGGGAGTCCGATGGAAGTGTTCCATACCATTCCGTAAAACTCTTTTCGAGAGCTATGCAATGAAATAGGATTTGCTCTTTTTTGATTCCAGGAGGATGGGTCCATGACCAAAATAGCATTTCTGGGTCTCCCTTAGGCAATCCGTTGAGCTATTTTGCGTAGTTTACCCTTGGAAGTTAAGATATGGTTCTTGTGGGACATATTTTGATGACATTTATATTAAAATGAGTTGATTTGATTTTAGTTGAAGTTGAGTTGGCAAAATGACTATTTTGCCCCTCTCGGGGTTATCTCCGATTTTTACACAGTTGTAGCAATCTTTTCTCTGGGTTATCTCTGAGGTTGGCCTACTGTTGACTCTAACTTTCCTCAGGGTTATCTCTAAGGTTGGATTGACCTCATGGGGTTGTCTCCAAGCTTTGAACTTAATCCCCCGGGGTTATCTCCGGGTTTGGAAACTGAATCTCCTAGGGCTATCTCTGGGGTTGGAATCGATGTTGTGGTCCTTTAGGGTTATCTCTAAAGTGTGAAAAAGATGCTTTTGTCCTCCTACATAGTTAGTAACCAGAAAATGAAATTTCGAGTGTCTATGATGCCCCTCTTTATCATGTTCACGCAATGCAATGGAATGAACATGATAAAGATTACTAAACACTTGAAATATGACAAATTATTTTTAATGATGTGAATCGTAATGTAATAAATGTTATGATGAATGTTAAAATATTTTTGCAAATCGCAGTTCAAAAATTGCACATCACATTTCGCACTTCGCTCTTCGCTTTTGGCCAATAGTACTTCGTAACTCGCACATCGTATTTCGCATATCGCAAATTTTAAATTACAAATCGCAAATTGCAAATCACTTTACCTTTACCGGTTATTACCGATGCCCATGCTGGTGTTGACTGCAACGGTTTGCCTTTTTGTCGGTGTTGTCGACGCTTGTTTGATGAAGATAAGTTGAGATATTTTCTACATCTCTGATGGGGATGATGTCTTGCAATCACCGAACCTTCCCAATGTATACGCTGGTAGTTTGCAACGGTGCCTACCCTGTAAGACCCCGAATTTTTTAAAAATAAAATGGAATTTCCTCTAATTATTATTTTAGAATATTATGGTGTGAATTTGATATAATGTTAAAGTTGTGGGCAAGGTTTACAAATTATGCAAAGTAAGCAAGTTGATATAAAATATTTGTTTGGTCAGGGAATATCCGTACGATGGCATAATCATTGGTGGACCCCACAACGGAAGTAATATCGTAGTTAGAAAACGAGAGAAATAATATTGGTCTAAACTTTCTTATGAAATTTTTACCTTTTTATGTCAGGGTTACTATTCACGAGTTACTATTCATGAGTTACTATTTATGAGTTACTATTCACGGGTTACTATTCATGGAATACTATTCACGGCAAAATTGGTTTCTTTTTCTGACCAAATTTTTACCGTTAAACTGTTAAAATACCCGATGATAAAAGAACAGTAATACGTGTGGTTTCATAGTAGCATACGGTATTGATTATTGATGCTTACGTAAGAAGTCACTCAGTTATACTCAATTATTACTATAGTAATTGTTGCATAGTATCTCATGTTATTTGATTTAATTATTATCACAGTATCATCTGCATAATATTTTATATTAATAAATTAATAATTGAGATGAAAAAGTTATTCATATTATTATTTACAATAATGACGATGTCTAGAAAGTTCTGTCGAAGAAAGGGGTTTGGTCACCTAATTGCGCGCCAATAGGGAGAAATCCTTATCGGAAAGCCCCCTCTTTCCTAGGAATGATATGGTTGTTAAATATTGTGAGTTATAATATTAATGATGAATAATTTTTGAAAGATTAAAAATGTGTTTATTAAAGATAAATAATTTATGGTAATTAAATAGAGGGGTTTGTTATGAGGTGGTTGTTATAAGTTTGGCTTATTATTCCAGGAGAAGATATGCTAATTTTTTATACCGTTGATTGATGTTATAATCGTAAATCAATATGGATCGTTGGTTGAAGATATAATAGTAAATCAATATGGACCGCTAGTGGAAAGTTATAATAGTAAATCAATATAGATCATTGGTTTAAAGTAAATCAGTATGGACCGTTGCTTTAAGTTTTAATAGCAAATCAATATGGACCGTCCGTTTAAAAGTAAATTAATCTAGGTCGTTCATGAATTAGTTACTATTTAGTCCTTTTTCCTATAAATAGAAGCTCATTCCGTTATTATTTTTTACGAATTCACTGAAACTCTAGAGAGAGAAACTATAGAGAGAAAGAAGAGGAGTATTCTGCTACTACCCTACTTCAGTATTCAATCTTCTACTAAGGTAAGGGGTATTATTTATTTCATATTCGCTTACGATATTATTTTTTGTATTCGTAAGAATATTATTTCGTTTAATATTCGTAAGGATATTGTTTCTTTCGTAATCATGAAGAGAGTTATTTTCTTTCAATACTTGTAAGGGTTGTTATTCCATTCTTTATTATTCTATTGGAATAACCTTTCTACGCGGACTATTGCATGCATAGTAAAATCCTTTTGTTATTCTATTCTTTATCATTCTGTTGGAATAATCTGTCTACGCAGACTACCGCATGCATGGTGAAATCTTTTTGTTTTTCTATTCTATATTATTCTGTGGAAATAACCTATCTACGCGGACTACCGCATACCTGGTGAATAACCCTTCGTATTTAATTATTATTAAATTGTGAAAATGATCTGTCTACGCTGACTATCGCATGACAGTTTAAAATCCATTTGCAGTTTCGTATATTGTTCATTTCAGATTCCTAAACTCTAAACTTACTACGGTAAGTATTGCTTCTATAATTCCTGAAATGATCAGAAATTCCTTGAGTTTTCTTTTATGTATCCAAGTTGTCTGTTATGGTTCCTATCTTTGATTGGATCTATGTTTTGAACTTTATTCTTGAATTTTGCTCCACAAATGATTATTATGGAGTATTCTTGAACTTGAATAAACTAAATTATGAATCCATAATCGTGTCCTTTATCTCACTGGATTCGTTCTTTAAAATATTTTTTCATCATCCTCAGTCTTAAATGATGATACTTGATGAATATCTTTGGCTTGTAGTGCAAAGATGAATGATTACCTGATGAACATCTTTGGTCCGTAGTGAAAAATTGGACAGGTGTTGAGATGAACATGACCAACTGATGATACAAATGAATATCTTTGGCCCGTAGTGCAAAGATGAATATTTGATTCAAGATATATATTGATTGATTTTAAAGGGATAAAATATTGATGATGGACTTTTAAATCATAAAAGATAGTAGACTACATTCTCTACTTAACTCTTCTAATGAATTGTTGTTTCCGCTGTAGTTGTTGATCTAAAACTTATTATCTATTGTATTCTATCAGATTTTTCCCTATTGAGGACTAAGAATAATTTGTTCTAAATTATCTTAGTCATAATATTCTTTACTGGGCTAGTTGAGCTCACCCTTTTCCTTTTTGTTCCATTTTTTTGTCAGGAGGCGAGAATATAGCTGGAACTAGTCTTGGTGTGGAGTGATATTTCAAGGCATTTGTTTTAGTAGTCCTCACTATTTTATAAAATAGTGTATCAATAATTGTAATGAGGACTTATTTGAGTGTGGATGTTTTCTAGAAGACAATAGTTATATTTAAACTCACAACATATGTGTTATCGTATTTTGCACGATAATTGTAATAATGAAGTTGTAGTTATTTTCTATACCGTGTATTTGGCGACTCAGAATGGGTTGTGTGGACCTATTTTGGGGGCGTCATATACATTGCTGATAGTTTGACAACGGCTCCTACCTTGTTGGTACTTGACTACGTTGACATCGTAAAACTGTTTCAATTCCCACTCGAACGGTGGTATACAAAGCTTTCATCACTGAACTGTCTTGATGTTATGATGTATTAATGCCAATGGTTTCGAATACCCGATCTTTCGATACCTTCGCTGAAGTAATATTCAAAGGTTTTCTTAAACAGACTCTGTCTCACCCTTTTTGAGGTGATTTTGAGTTTCCCTTCGCTTTTGGGTGCTTGTGCCCCATTTCCTTAAGTGTTTGATTCGCAACCTGGCTAAACCGATGACCTGAATACTGCTGAGATCCCTGGAGGGTGCAGCTCATTCTTTTGCTGCCCAACTTTAAACTTTGGTGTAGAGGCCTCAACTTGTAAGGACTTGACGAAAGTTAACATGTTTGATGGTGTAGATTTCATTCGATAGACCTTTCGTCGTTGGACTTCTGCTTCTGAGTTAAGAAATTTTTTGAGAATTTTCCCCTTCTTTCGTAGGGGCAAGCTAATGTTGCCATGATTTCTTCCAGGAGTTCTCCCCTTTCTTTTAATGAGAGGCTTGATCCCGCCTTAAACTCCTTCCCTTTCCTAGAATCGAAAAATGCCCTAGTCCTTTCGTATGTTGTTGTCGGGGATTCATATGAGAAACTCTCTTTGTTGACCAAGTCGCGAGTGAATAATATCCTCACATGTGGACTATTCATTTTAAGAATAGTATGATTGGAAAAGACCAAATAATCATACCGAATTGCTAGTGAGATGATGTGAGGGAAGCTCTGATGATGATGTACCATATTGATGGTGCTAACTGGTGTTGACTGGTGCATTTTCCTCTTTTGGATGGTTTATAAATGCCCTAATGTTGAGTTTTCCCTGTTTCTGAGATTGCCCTAGTCTTGTTGTAAAGGTCCCAATATCGGGTTGTCGCCAATTTTGAAATTACTCCAGCCTTGTTTATTTTCTGGGATAGTTGCTTTGATAGATGGGTTGATAAGATGCTGAGATCACAAGAGGATTTTACCTCTGTACCAGATGGTGAACGAGTAGTGTATTTGGGCTTTGATGCCCTCAATCATTTTTCTAACTTGTTCGCACAATCAACTTTGATGGTTTTCTTCTAATTTGATGAAGACTTGTGATTGAGGGTGTCGGATCTTTGAAGGTCCTCGCTGCTGGTTGTCTTGGCTTATCGTTGTTTCTTCCTTTCTGGGATTTGTTCCAGATTTGATGGAATAACATTAAAGTATTTTTGGGTCTTCTTAACATGGGTCGCTGACTTGGAGGGTTGTTCTTTGGTGTCTTGAGATTAATGTTAGGGATTGGATGTTTCTTTCGAGGGTTTGATCGCTCCACTGATTGCTTCCTATACACTCCTGTATGTGCTAGAGATCAGGTCTGCATAATTCCGATAAGATAAACGGTCTGAGAAGTGTTTGTTTGGGTTTTTGTTTGGTTTGATCGCACCATAAATGGCTACCTACGAACTCCCATTGATGAAGGAAGATCAGGTCTTTCGTAGTTCAGTCCTAATGAGCTGAAACCAAACTGGTTTTATTTTAGATTTTAGATTTTTTTTTCTTTTTTTTTCTTTTTCTTTTTATTTTTGTTTTTGTTTTTATTTTTTTTTCAATAGTTACATGCATGGAAAATGAAAGGCATACTGCGAAGAAAGTGATATCGTCCCAACATCTCTTGGAACTCACAACTCTATCCTCTGGATCTACACCTTCTTGGCTAGCTAAGGCTTGATAGTCCAATTGTCAGTGGTTATGTTGCCTTTAAGGCTTGCGATAGAGGTTACCTCTTGATTCTAAATATCTTCACTTATAGCCATAACTTGATCACTTCCCGATTCAATACATTCCTTAAGGATGCTTAAACTGGACCCATCGTAAAAAGGTATGAACTCATGATTCTTTGATGGGTTAGTTTCCCCGATAACCTCACCACCTTTTCCTTCACCTTTTTCTTGGGCTTTGAGAGGATTCGATCATGAAATCTCCCTCAAACTGTTGTCGCATTTCTTGTAAGGAACTTTCCTTTTTGGCTTTTTCTTCCTTGGAAAGGATTACTATTTCCTCCGCATCATCCAAGGTTATAAAATCAAGAGCGTGGTTGCTATCTTTGGACCATAGGATGTTTGATGTTGGCAGAGGAATCTCCCTTGGGGTTTCCCTTGTCTCCTCTGTCATTCCCTGCGTTAGGATCAGTCCATCTTGTGCTCTGCCAAGATTGGTGCTCATAGCCTTCACCTCCTTTGAACTGCATGTCTCGAGTGGACATTTTAAGCTTTTTATTTCCTCTTCGCTTTTTCTGTTTATGATGAATTCTATCTTCAGCTCTTCTTTTTCAATAAGATCCTGGATTTTATGTTGCAAAGACCAGCATTCCTCAGTCGCATGTCCAAGTGAGTTAGAATGATAGAGACACTTCTTGGTTGAATCATAACTCTTTATCTTGGTATTTATAGGAGGCAGCAACTCAGTAATCCTTCCTTCGCTTATTTGAAAGTGTAGAATTTCTTCATTTGATTTGTTCAGAGGGGTGAATTTTTGAACTCGTGTGGAGGTTATTTGATCTTTCTTATTTGAGAATTCGCATTCCCCCGAGAAATATTTCTGTTGGTGAGATCTTCTAGCAATTTTATCATCCCCCTTTTCCTTTCCTTTCAACCTGCTTAGATCTTCCTCATTTAGCTGGCTCATCTTGGAGAGATATGGGTTTGCATTATGGTTAACCTCTTTTTTCTATTGGCGTTTTGATAGTTGAGTAAAAACTGCCTTGCTTCCTCATGTTAGCGCACTATCAGCTTAGCTAGAAGATTTATTTAATTCTGGATCGTCTCTAATTTTTGCATTACTATCATACCCTCCTCCGAGTTTTTCCACTCTAGGACATTTATTCGGGGCCTTTGGGGGTATTTCTCAATCCTTCATATATACTTACGATTTGGAAACATTTCATCGCTTTTTGACCCGATCAAGTTTACTTCCTCTGTATCATGCTACAACGGAAGGTTGGTGTTGACATTTTATTGATCAGGTTGTTGAACCATAATACTGCCACTTTCGATCAGATTTTGAATCTTATGCTTTAAGGACCAACAATCTTGTGTATCGTGTCTTGGAGACCATGAATGGTAAGCACATCTCTGGCTTGGATTGTATCTTTTGCTCCTTAGTTCCAAAGTTGGAGCTAGTTCAGTAATTTCCTTGTGATCCATTAATATCGCCAATACATTTTCAAGGGAATCGCCCAGTGGAGTGAATAGCCAATTTTTCGTTCTTTTAAATTTTCTCCTTCTGTCTTGACATTGGTTGAATGCAGCATGTTGTTCAAATGGCAGATTGTCCTACTTTTTCCAAATGAGGGGAGTGTAGGTTGGTCTCCTAGCTTTTCCCTGTACAACAAGGGATACATCTTCATTGCCTTTATCGATTACCCCTTGGGATCGCTCCCATACTTTCCAGTCTGTAAATGCTTGGTGACTGCTTCCTAGGCAGTGAAGTCTTTAATCTTGCCAGTCTTTAGACCCATCTCTACCATTTTTCCGTGTTTGATCATTTATGAGAATCGCTTTCCTATGCCTGCTAGGATCCTCTCATAGTAAGGAGCCTCTTGGATATCAATAAATGTCATTACCATCTCAGTTTTTGTCATTGATGGAATGACTTGCGCTGCTAGATGTCTCCATCTTTGGGCATATTCTCAGAAAGATTCAGTACTTTGCTTTTTGACATTAGTCACTTGGTATCGATCTGGTGCCATTTGTGATTGAAAACTGTACTGATTTAGAAAGGCGTGGGCCAATTCTTCCCAGTTGTGGATTTTGGCATTGTTAAGTTGGGCATACCAGGCTTTAGCCTCTCCAATGAGACTCTTTTGAAAAAATTGCATTTTGAGGCTTTCATCTTCAGCATAAGACCCCATTTCGCCAATGTACACTTTTAGGTGCGTATAGGGATCGCCTGCCCCATTGTGCTTTTCAAACTCTGGGATTTTGAATTTGTTAGGATATCAAGCCCCTGGGAATATGCAGAGATCTGAATAGGTGATACTACCATAGTTTCCAGTCCCTTTGATTGACCGGATGGTTTCCTCCATTTGTTGGACTTGCTTTCTTATATCCCCAGTTTCTCAATTATCCCAGAGTTTTGTGATTTTGGGGTTTTTGTTGGTTCCTTTATTGGAATGAGGCTCAGGTATCTGGGTTTCCATCTTTTTGCCAATACCCTGACTGACCCCTGGTGTGAATGACTCTTGTTGAGTAGGCATTGTCTCGCCCCGAGTGTTTTTACTTTGTTCTTTTAGAAAGACGGCCAATTCTGCTATCTGATTCCTTAATCCTTCAAACTCCTCTCGAGAGACAGGAGTAGGATTAGGTGGAGCACTTGTAGTCATGTCTGACTGTGGGCTTAATTCATTTGTGGACTTTGAACGGGAAACGTGACCAATTGCTTCCCTACAAAAAACTTATATAGTTTAGTCTTAGGGAATGTATAAATATAGCATGCTATATGATGTGTCCATTTTAGGAGTATTATCCTACAAATGGATGTTAGCTATTTGTAAGATAGCATGTCATGTTTCAATATAAAAGGGAATGCATGTACACATATTCCTTCATATTTTCCATTACAATGGAATGAAATTACAAGTAATTGAAATGGGAAAGTATGAAGAAACTTCCCTCCGCATTTGGTTTATCAGAGGCTGACCTATCCTAGGTTACTCTCATGGTTTTTTGGCATGAAGGTCCCCAGATCATCGCAATTTACTTGACGGGAAGTTAATCCGGTCTTTCAACTGGAGCGAATCTGGGTGATGCCTTTCCTGAGCCTCATTGGAATTAGTCTTCTTACAAGTCTAGTAATCAAACACTGATAGGATATCTTCCTGATGGAGGGACCACACAACATACATTCACATACAACGTGTCTCACCGTTATGGAAATGATGATGCGTGCGAAGCACTTCAATATCACAAATAGATACAGTGTGAAGCACTAAGTGCAGTAAGTAAATGCATTCATACACATTTGTATAAATGTAAATGCAACATCCACACACAAGCAGATAATAGTTTGAAAAGTTTGTAATAACTGCTTAAGCCCTCTTACCGGATATCCCCAGCAGAGTCGCCACCTGTCGACGTCGGGATTTTTTATTATCCCTTTTCTGTTCTTGTCTTTTGGTGTTCTCATGTTAGGTGAGATTTGTTTGAAAAAATAATTTGTGAAAAGGTCTGACATTTATATGTCGACGATTGGACTGTAAAAGTCGCCAGTTGGTATTTTTAATTGGTTGCACCAACTCAACCAAAAAAAGGTTTGCACATTGACCGCGTGATGTGACACTGCTAAATTGGTCTATGAAACCGAGATTCGTTAGGATCCGGGGACTTGCTTATGCGGAGGAAAGCTGTTAGGCAGCCCCGACATCCGTGTTGCCACGGTGACCGCCACTTTTCAATTAAACTGTTATATGAATGTGTGTGTGTGTGTGTGTTGGTGGGTGGGTGGGTCAATGTACAGTTATTTGGAAGTAGTGCTATGTCTCGTTCGCACCTATATAAAAAGGGTTTGAAATTTGTATAAAAGATCAATTTTAACAAGATATAGCAATGATGTTTTGTAAAAGAGGTTTTTCAAACCCTTATGCTCAATATTAATTGAGATCTTTGATACTTTCATTTTATTAAATGTTCGGCTTGATTGCTTTTATTTTCGAGATGCGAGATATCTTCGAGAAAATAAGGTATATAGCAGTGTCGAACTCCTTATGGGCATGATAGCCATCTAAGGAAAATCTAACACTATAAATAATGTACAAGCTGATTACAGCCGAAAATGTCCATCACAGGAACCAAATCTAGATTCAGGAGACTGAATTTGTGATCACATGATTCCTATGCTCACATGATGTAGCAGTTTGTATGAAAGCTGTAAGCAATTATATATATATAAGCTGTAAATATATATATATATATATATATATATATATATATATATATATATATATATATATACAGACGGTCACACCACGAAGCGAACTTCATGGGGGACTGGAAATGTAAATATATAAAAGTGGTAAATATGTATAGAGAGACAATCGACCACCACGAAGCAACTCCATGGGGGATTAAAAATGTAAATAAAGCAGTAAAGATGATCAACCGCCACGAAGTAAACTCCAGGCGGGACGAAATCTAAATAAAGAAGTAAAAACGATCAACCGCCACGAATTAAACTCCAAGCGGGTAAAGAAAGCAGTAAAAGGCCACGAAATAAACTCTAGGTCAGACAGAAATGTAAATATATATATAAGCGGTAAACGCACCGGATATTATATCCAGGCTCAATCAAACAGAGTTTGATGGTAATAATATATATATATATATATATATATATATATATATATATATATAAGTATTTATATATATATATATAAGTAGTAAACGCTCCGGATATAACATCCAGGCTCATCGAACAGAGTTCGATAATAGTTTATATATATATATATATATATATATATATATATATATATATATATATATATATATATATATATATATATATATATGTTTATATATATATAAAAGCAATAAATGCTCTAGATGTGAATCCAGGCTCATCGAACAGAGTTCGACAACAGTTTATATATAAGCATATATATATAAAAGTAATAAAAGCTCTAGATGTAAATTCAGGCTCATCAAACAGAGTTCGACAATAGTTTATATATAAGTGTGTGTGTGTGTGTGTGTGTGTGTGTGTGTGTATATATATATAAAAGCAATAAACGCTCCAGACGTAAGTCCAGGCTCAATCAAGGCATAAATCAATAATGTTAGTACATATATATATATATATATATATATATATATATATAAAAGAAATAAAAATCCACGGACCGAAGTTCGGGCATACGAACACCACATGACTCTTAACTTGAATAACTGTGTGTAGAATGTGGAGAAAAGGCTTTAAGAAATGTAAGAAGGCTTACAGTGGACTACCAAAGAAGACTTCAATAGCTTTAAATGGATGAACACTCGGTTCCCACTTGTAAAATATAGAAAAATACAAGCTCACAAGTGTTTAAAATGAGAAAGCAATCAATTTATAGTGTGTACAGAGCAAATTGGACGGAGCTTCCTCACCTTTTCTCTTGCTAAAATGGCCCCCCAAGCCCTCTATTTATAGAGGGGGGAGCCACAGGTGTACCTGCAGCAGCAGCAGCAGGTGGACCTGCGGCTTCCAGGGATTCCCCGGGCAATATGGGTCTCGCCGTCTCGAAGTACGTGCACTCAAACAACGCGTTGTTCGCTCGAACTTTCATAACTTTCGATCCGGGAGTCCGATGGAAGTGTGTCATACAATCCCGGAAAGTTCTTTCCGAGAGATATGCAATGACATATAATTTTCCCTTTTTTGATTCTAGGAAGATGGGTCCATGACCGAAATAGCATTTTCGGGTCTCCGTTAGGTAGTCCGTTGAGCTGTTTTGCGTAGTTTGCGCTCGGAAGTTAAGATATGGTTCTTGTGGGACATATTTTGATGATATTTTCATTGAAATGAATTGATTTGATTTGAGTTGATGTTGAATTGGCAAAATGACCATTTTGCCCCTCCCGGGCTTATCTCCGATTTTCGCACAGTTGTAGCAGTCTTTTCTCTGGGTTATCTCTTAGGTTGGCCTGCTGTTGACTCTGACTGTCCTCAAGGTTATCTCTAAGGTTGGCTTGACCTCTTGGGGTTGTCTCCAGACGTTGAACTTGATCCCCCGGGATTATCTCCGGGGTTTAGAAACTGAATCTCCCGGGGCTATCTTCGGGGTTGGAATTGATGTTGTGGTCCTCCAGGGTTATCTCTGGAGTGTGAAAAATATGTTTTTATCCTCCTGTATAGTTAGTAACAAGAAAACAAAATTTCGAGTGTCTACACTAATCATCAGGATTGAAGTAGTTGTGAGTGTCTTTGGTCTGCAAAGGCAATAAAATTGTTGGGTGTTTTTAGCATGTGTAAAAATGACACCTGATGAAAGTTCTTTTTGGTCTGAGTACAAAGAGAAACTGTTGTTTGGTATTATCATGTCATGACCATTGGTGTTACCGATGATGGAAGCCAAATGATTAATTTTAATTTGGAGAAAATATTAGATATTATTGTCTATTTGACTTTGTTAATGAACTGCTTATTCCACTATAATTATTCATTAAAAAAATTATGATGTTTATTATTTTCTTAACCTTTGATTAAATCACTGTTAAATGCTAAAGATAATTTTATTTTTTCATTATCTTAGACTCTTAGTTATGATATCATTTACTGGGTTATTTGTGCTCACTCTTTTATATTATAATTCTTTTCATAAAATGAGAAAATAATTAGGGCTAGCGGGAAAACATGGAAATGGAATGATGATCTGAGTAGTGGTTGTAATAATTCTCACCAAATTGTACTCCCTCCGTCCCAGGATAAAAGTCCTTATTACTATTTTGGGTTGTCCCATGTTAAATGTCCACTTTCTTTTAATAACCAAATTTTTACACATTTTTTCCTATTATGCCCGTAGCATTAAATATCTCATACTTTTCTTATTCTAATTCTCTCTCCATATTTAATGACATTATTATGGACAATTTTGTCATTTTATTTTTCTTCTTAATATGCGTGAAAAGTCCACCCGAACTTTTATCCTGGGACGGAGGGAGTAAAATAATGTGCTAATAATTATTATGAGTACTTAATGTGTATGTGTGTGTTCTACCGTGCAATGCATAGTACTGTAATAATATTAATTATGTGAATTGTATTACGTGTTTTGTATTTTGACACTTCAAATTGAGTTGTGTAAACCCAAATTTTAGAGGGTCACATTAGAACAGTTCGTGCTTTGCATGGGTGATAAACTAGGAATATATAAATGTAATAAGAGAGAGTTTTCTCCTCACCAAATAAAGTTTTCTCATAGACTAATATTTTAAAACTTTTTTTTACCAATACAAAATAATAATAATAATAATAATAATAATAATAATAATTAAACATAGATAAATATTGTGACGCCCCCAAAATAGGTATACATCACCAATTTTGATTCGTCAATAACATGGTACAGAAATAACTACAACTTTATTGATACAACATAAAAACTATGAGTTTAAAAATAAATATCATCTTCTAGACAATATCAACACTCAAATAAGTCCTCATTATAATTATTGATACATTATTTTTCAAAAATAGTGAGGACTACTAAAACAACTCTCTAGAACCATCATTCCACGTCCCGACTAGAACTCGCTACATTCTCGCCTCCTGAGAAGAAAAATAGAACAAAAAGGAAAAGGGTGAGCTCAACTAGCCCAATAAAAAATATTATGACTAAGATAATATAGAACAAATTATCGTTAGTCTTCAACGGGAAAAAAATCTAATAAAATACAATAGACAACAAGTTTCAGATCAATATTTGCAACGGAAATAATAATTCATAGATGAGTTACGTAGAGAATAAAATCTACTATAATCTATGAATTTAAAAGTCCATCATCAATATTTTATCCCTGTAACATCAATCAATATACATCTTGAATTAAATATTCATCTTTGCACTACAGGCCAAAGATATTCATCAGTTGGTCATGTTCATCTCAACACCTGTACATCTTTGCACTACGGGCCAAAGATATTCATAAGAAAATCAACCATCTTTACACTACAAGCCAAAGATATTAAGTAATATCATCATTTAGGAATGAGGATGATGAAAAATATTTTAAAGAAAATGAATCCAGTGAAACAAAATAACAAATATTAAGGATTCATACTTTAAACAATCTGAGTTAAAAAAATACTTTATAAATAATCATAATGGAGTAAAATTCAAGAATGATCAAAGCATGGATACAATCAAAGCTACTATCCATAATAGATATTTTGGACAAAAAATGAAAATTTTAATTTTTCTATGAATAGTGTCGTATTCGTGAATAGTACCGTATACGTGAATAGTGCCGTATACGTGAATAGTAATCCCGACATTAAAAGACAAGAATTTCACAAGAAAAATACTATCAATATTCCGGCATAATGATATTGAAAGAAATAATATCATTTTTTAAAAAAATAACATCCCTAACCTCGAAAAGAATAGTACTTCTGGCTGGAATATCAGATATAACGCTGAAGGAACTTGCACCGTATAGCAACACTCAAAGTATCAAAATACTCACAAGAATACGCTCGATAATATAGAGAGACAAAACTTCAGTTTCTGGTGTGATTTTCAATTCTAATCTAAGCACCCTATTTATAGGAAAATGCTTAGAACACCAAAGCAGAAAATTTAATAAAATAATAATATAAATATAATTTTTTCCTACGCCAACCTTTGAATGCTAGATTCCCACATGTTTAACAACAAAATGAGCCCACCAACTTGTTAAAAACGTTTTTCTTACAAAAACACATTTTAAACTACCAAAATCAATTATTCCGGAACTTCAGAACTTCAATAATTCATAATAAATAGCCCTTTTATCAAAAAAATTCAAGTCTTATGTCTATTCCATAGGAAATTCAATTCTCTACAACTTTGTAGTTTAAAGTTTTCCCAAATTCCAAGCCGAAGTTGACCGAAATTCACATACGAACGATTTTACAGGCTATAAACAAACTTCAGTCAAGAAATTGGGTCCACCAACATGGAAAACATGTTTTAAACATTTTTTTTGTAACAAAAATACTATTCCTCTTCATATACTCATATATCACACATTCATTATAAAAATATCACCATTATTATATTATTAAAATATAATAATATATCTAAATGAATTATTCTATCAGAAAAAGATAAAATAATAATTTTTCAACAATTGTCACTTTAAAATTTTCTCCATCTATATCCACATAAAATGAATATTTTTCTTATTATATAAATCAATAATTAATTATTCACAAATAATATTACAGAATCACAATATTGACAACCATGCCGTTTCTAGGAAAGAGGGGGCTTTCCAATAAGGATTTCTCCTTACTGGCGCGCAATTAGGTGATCAAACCTCTCCTTAGACAGAACTTTCTTAGACATTGCCAATAATGTTATCTAATAATATTATTCAAATAATATGAATTATTGCTCCGATAAAGGAAAATACTGTGTAGTGACAATTATTGAAACAACAATAATACAAAATATCAACGTAGCAATTATTGAATCAATAAAATAAAATATTGAACAGTAATTACTTTAACAATTATTGAGTAGTGTCATCTTACGTAAGAATCAATAATTAGTGCAATACAGTGTGCTACTGTGTTTTTAAGCACGGAGTATTTCAACAGTATTAACGGTAACAACTATGTCGTTATTTATAAACAACTTATACTTGTTGTTTTCTTCATTCAATCGCTTTCCGTTATGGGGCCCACACAAGTCTGCGTCGTCGTACGAGTATTCCCGACAGTAAGAATATTCCACGACCAAACGAATATTCTCCGACAACAATGAATATTTTATAACCACTTGCTTATTTAAAATATTTGCGCATTTTACCCATAACTAACCACATTAATCAAATCAACCCTTACTATTTTAAAATAATAAATAGAGAAAATTCAATTTCATTAATAATAAGTTGGGGTCTTACAAATATAATAATAAAATATACCTAAATCTAATAAACTTTTTGTTTTTCATCTTTATCTTTCAATATTACGTAGAGTCTAAAGCTATTACTATTATAATTATTAATATTGTGAGTCTAGATCATAATATTAAAATTTGGAATAACATGAGAATATTAATATACTTATCAATATCTTAATCTAATATGAAGAATAATTTTCATATTCATCTTTCTCTATTTGAATATTATGACTCTAGATCGTGATATTAAAATATAGAATAACATGTGTATATTAATATATTTTCAAATTTCTTAATCTAATATAAAAAATAAATCAAAATTCATCTATGTTTCTATTTTTTATAATTCAACTTTATATTAATTATAAAAAAATATTAATAACAATAAC